>KV907493.1:2866466-2889992 GCA_001990825.1 Aspergillus carbonarius ITEM 5010
AAAAAAAAATAAAGACGTAAAAAGGACGCTGAGAAGTACTCGAAAGCCCCCTACTGTGCCGTCTGCGCCTCATTCTTCTCCACCAAATCACCGACACCCAACCCACGGCCAACCTTCACCCGCACCGTCTTCTCCGACTCCTTCTTCCCTGCCTCCCCAACCTCATCCCCCTCATCCGCATCCTTCTCATCACTCGCCGCCCGCTCGCGATCCTTGCGCTCAATCTCTGCCCAATCAATAAACATATTCGACAGGTCCATGCGCATGGCATACGCATCCTCCCCGTCAGCGTAGTACTTGCTCTCCACAGTCTCGACCTGGAATCCGAGCGTATCACGATACAAATGCAGAGCGGCAGTGTTAGAGACACGCACGTGCAAAGAAACGTATTGTGCGCGATGACATTCAGCCATTGCGCGTTCTATACCCATCCCCCCCCGGGCGAACCAATACCATTAGCTTGACTTATTTCTCGCCCAAATAGAAACGACAAAACATAGACTAGAGGAGCAGAAGTGGGGGGGGGGGAAGGGAAGGGAAGGGAAGGGAGGGGGATTAAAACATACGACTCATCCTCATCAACCTCTCCGCAATACCCAAACGCCTATGCGTCCTCATCACACTAATCGAAGTAATATGACCATGCGGCACTCCATCCGTTGGCTCCTCTTCCATCTTCGCCAACACATACCCCACTACCTTGGGGTATTGTTCCGCGGCACTACCGGTTCCGTTGGGCCCGCCGGTCGTGGTCTTCGAGTAGCCGTTCTTGGGCCTTACCACGGCTACGAAGGATAACTGCGGCCAGGTCAAGGCATGGTAGAGGTAGTATTTCAGGAAGTAGTTCTCCGGGAGGTTGGTGATGTTGCAGGTTTGGATTGAGGGGAGGAGATCGATGTAGGAGGGGTAACTGGAGAGGGGGAGGATGTCGACCATTTTGGTTGGTTGATTGATTGATTGATTTCCTTTGTCCGGGGAGAGAGAGGGCTAATGGAGGGTGGATGGAGGAGGAGGAGGAGGAGGACAATAGCCCCGAAAGTAAAAACGGGGTGTGTGGAAGGGAATTGAGGAGGTAGAGGTAGTAAGTAGAGGAGCTGTTTGGATTGATGATATTGAGGGCGGAGAGTTGGTTTGGTGGTGCTGGTCAGCTGAGTGCCGCGCTAGCTGGTTTGGGGTTAGGGTCTTTCTGCCTCATACTAGATAATCGACGGTAGAACTACATCGTAGTGGTATCTCAGCTTGACGGCCATCTAGGACATCAGTAAGAATATGCTAATTGATCGACAGTGCCTGCCATAATCTATTTGTACAGTCATCATGCATCATAGTTGAAAAGTTCTTCCGTAACTCCAGACTCCCACTATATACGCTCCAGAACAACAACACTAAAAGATGGACCCAAGATACTGCACGCCCGCAATCATCAGCAGCGTGCCCATCACGCTCACTCCTGGCATCACACTCGATGCGGCAGACGCTGTGCCACAGCATGTCCCGCTATAAGTCACGTTGTTCATCTCAGCAGCGACCTCGAACACGGACCCATTGAAGTTGCCGTAGTTGTAGTAATCCACCAAGAGAAAGTTGGGCGGCCGATCCCACATATCTGAAAGGGAGAAAAAGTAAGCAGGTTACACAAGAATACAGTCAGCATGCTACTTACCCGTGCAATTCTGGGCCATCCGTCCCAGACTCCCGTAGCCAGACACCGCATTGGTCTGGTTGAGTGACGCCGTATTCGGGATCAGCAGACTAATGCTGGCAACGTTCACATCGATGTTCAGGTTGTGGTTGGCCATATACATCCGGTCCTTGGCATCCTGGGTCGACAAATCGGGCGGCCGCTGCTCCGTGCAGGGAAAGTCGGCGTCTGTGGGCGAGAACGGCGTCTCCCACATCTGCGAGAACTCGTCCATGAGCCACGGGTATGCCGTCTGGTTAGCCTGGTAGTCCATAAAGACAATGGCCCGCTTGCTGGACAGGATTAAGCTGGACATTGTGGGCCAATCATCCAGGGCCATGGGGATCTTCGATGGCGTGAACACATAGTCCATAAGCCCGGAGTTCTGGACAGGTCCCGTGAAATTGCCCGGGTCTACATAGTCATAATTGCCGATAAGGATGGTGACCACGTCGTAGGGATGGGCTTTGATCCACTTCGTAACGGTCGTCAGATAGTCTTCGAGAGGACCCATGTTCAGGAGATCGCAGGTGGTGTGACAGAGGTAAAGGGTGTTATTGACCAGGTGCGTTTGAAATTGTACTGTCCTTTGAAGTCAGCAACCACCCACGGAAAAGCTAAGCTTTGTCTGCTCCGAGCAACTTACGCATCCGAATCCCGTCGTCCAGCTGGTCGGTGACCTGCAACACCTGATTGGCTGCGGCATTCCCGGGCTTGACGAAAGGACTGTTATGAGCAGCCACCATGGTGATGTTGGAATACTTGCGAGCGCAAAACTCCGTGTATCCGTTGCAGGGCTGCGTGTTGACAACCGGGGTCGACGAGGCGGACGATGTCGCGGTCGCAGTAGCATTGGTGCCATTGACGGCGCCGGTCTGCCCACCCACCAGCAGGGTGAGGGATTGCGATGATGAGGTCAATGTTGTAGCGGTGGAGTTCCCTGATGTTGTCGTGGAGTTGGAGGAGGTGGTGGTGGTGGTGACAGTGTGCGCACCAGTGCTCGTGACGGTGTGTCCATTATCGAGGGTGACGGTGGTCGTGTACGAGAGGTAGTGACCAGTGGGGAGAGTTGCTTCACTAATGGACGAGGTGACAGTCCCCTCGAGGGTCAAGACGCCGCCATCGGTTGTGGTGGTGGTGGTAGTGTCATCCTGAGCCAGAGACGGCCGGACGCCCACCAGCAGGAGCGGCAGCAGGTGAGCGATCAACCGCATGATGGAGCGGAGGTCGAGGGTCGATAGAAGAGACGAGTTGATCGATGGAGGCTCGGAGATTTTGGATATAAGGCCAGCGAGACCTGTCGGGATCGTGCGGCAAGGACCCTGAGAACCCTGCGAATCCTGTGAACCCTGCGAACCCTGAGAAAGAGGAAAGTCGGGCGGATGTCTCACGGTGAAGTCAACCGTGGATGCTGGGCTGCTAAGGTATTTTTAGGTAGGTCAGGTATTCTTCTTACCACGCATGGCCTCCCCCGTCAGGGTACTGCGCGTAGGGGGCCACCCGCGGCCGTCATTGGCTGGGAAGCCCCCTGACTGCCCGCCCCGCCGCCCGTAAAGCTGGCCAGGAGCCGATCTTAGCCCGGCCTTGGAGTGCCAGATCGGCCGCATGGAAAATCCCCTCGACGCCACTCACCAATCACAGCTCCTCCCAAACCCAGGCAGCCAGAATCTAAGAGGCGCCAAGTGGACCGACACCGTCGATGACGTCGCGCCGGTCAGACTTGGCCAATCGCTAGCTCCCGCACCAGAAGAATGGCAAGAAAATAGGCAGTGGCTTTAATTCCAGGCCTTATGAGGGTCTCTCCTGGTCCCAGATCAGCCACGATCTCCACTTCATTGGGCCATCGGGAAAACATCAGCGGCTATCATGCCAATCACCTGTGCAGCATCCCGTCACCAGCCACGGCTGGGGGGTAGTAAGTGGTTCCGAAGGACTAACAAGGATGTAGAAGGGAGGGAGGGAGGTGAGTTGTAACGGCGGGAGACCCCCGATCAACGGCGCCATCCAGGATAATCTGCTCACGATCTGCCCTCCGCCACCCGCCTAAGGGGGAAAGAGGAACAGAGCCAGTGGAGGGGGGGGGAAGTGAAAGGAATGACCGACCACCGGGCCTAGACCCGTGGCGCTGCTAAGAATACCTCCTGCCGCCCTGACTCCCTGAGTAAGAATGAAGCCGCCAGCGTTACGGCCCAGAAATAATACCAGTGATTTGTATATTTTAAATTCTTGGGGGGCTGCCAAGGCGTCTAACTTTTTTCAACCTTAAAGCCCAAAATCCACGACGGATCGCTGGAGAATCCGGGACGTGGACGTCGCCCTGATTGTCCATTTCTTCATCTTTGGGCCTGTCTCTCTCCTTTTACCACCCCCCTTCGCGGTGTCTCCTGAACCGATCAATCATTCTCCCCGTGGTGGTCCATGGGGTGTAACGTCATCTCGTCGCATGTCCCTCCGCCATCCGGATTGCTCTTAGTCTTGCTCTTGCTCTTATACTATACCAGCACTGCTTCCCACTTGCCCTTGCACTGGGATCTATCCTGCATCCTCCCCTCCTGATCTATTATTCTCCGACTCTCTCTTCCGCCCATTCCGACCGTCCCTCTCCACCGCCACGTGCTTGACAGCGGTCCATGGCCAAGTTGCCCCTGTTTAGAAAGGCTCCTGAACGGCCGCAGGTCGGGCGGAGTCGGTCGAAGGTGCTCTGGCACCGCATCCTTCGGTCCTTCTGCTACCTCATTGCCTGGATCTTTCTCATCCTGGTGGTCATTGGCAGTGTCGCCGACAAGCCCGTGATCCGGCAGACGTACTTCCTGGAGATCAACCTGGCCAACATCATTCCGCTGTCCACCCCCAATGCCGTCCTGATCGATACCATTGCCCGCACCATCGGGCTGCACGACTTCTATCAGGTGGGCTTATGGAACTACTGCGAGGGCTACTTGGAGCAGGGCATCACCCATTGCTCCAAGCCCAAGGTCCTGTACTGGTTCAACCCCGTCGAGATCATCCTCAGTGAACTGCTTTCCGGCGCCACCAGTACGTCCGCCTGCCTTCAACCCTCATGAGCCACTGCTAACCCACCCTGCTGCACAGTCGCCCTGCCCGCCAACATCACCTCCGCTTTGAAAATTGCCCGCATAGCTTCTCACTGGATGTTCGGCCTCTTCATCACCGCCACCGTGCTAACCTTCCTTCTCATCTTCCTCTCCCCCCTCGCCGTCTCCTCGCGGCCTCCCCAGACCATTTCCTCCGATCCGGCCGTCAACCAGGCTCACCCGCAGCACCGTCGCCGCACCTTTGTGCTTCTCCGCTCCTTCCCCTTCCTCATCCTCACTTTTCTGACCGCCCTCTTCACCGTCGTTGCCTCGGTCGTCGCCACGGTCATGTTCATCATTTTCCGCAATGTCTTCACCTCCGCCAGCGAGGACCTCAACATCGACGCCTGGATCGGCACTCGCATGATGGTCTTCATGTGGATCGCCTCCGGCTTCAACCTGATCGCCTTCATCCTCCAGCTTGGGTCTTGCTGTGCCTCGTGCTGCGGTGGCCGCAAGGCCCGGAAGCAACTCAAGCGGGACAGTGCCAACGGTACCAGCGTCAGCACCGGCACTAGCAGCTCGATTTCTCCCGAGCTGCGTGAGAAGGAACATCCGCGTAGTCCCGCTACGACGGAGTGAACTGTCTCGCCGCTACGGGTGCCGGGAATCCCGTCACTCCCCCTCCCCAGGCCCTTCAGGCAGGCTCTACTTTCTCTCGCTCCATCCCGGCGGGTTATAGACCAGAAGAGAAATCCGCCTGTCTGCCCATGATAAATAGAACATAAACGGGTGAGCATCGCAGGGCCCCCCCAATATACACTGATCTGGATATGTATACTGTACGTTGTTTTCTCTTCTCGACTGGTTGGTGCTGTATAGACGCGGTGGATATAGACTGGTGGATATCCGACTTCGGCGGGTGTCGAGTGGCGCTGAGGCGGGCGACTCACATGCCATCCAGGTGCATAGGTTACGATCTTTACGACTTTGTTATGATATTACGAGTGTGCGTATTATAGGGCGGTTTCGAGTACAAGGGCAGGAAAGCTTAGGTGTTTAGACTTTCACAAAATGTATGTTGATCGATGGATGGATTACACAATCCTCAACGCGCCACCAGGCCGTGATTCGACCGATAAATAAACAAGGGTATCAAGATAATTTTCACGTACGTCAACTAGGCCTGCCCCAACTCTGGCTCCGTTCTTGGAGCCAAGTTGGCGTCATGATGGGCACGATCGTCTGACGCAATGTCGCGTGGGGGGTTCGCTGGTCGGTGGTCCCGGCTCCGCCCGGAATCCTGAGGCCCACCCTCAAACCTTGGGGATCCCTGCGCAGGAGGCCCAGAGGCCATGCGCAAGGCAGGATTGCCGACCTCCGCTTCAGCATCGGCAAGCCAGCTGTATTTTTTGGTTCGTAACGACTGGAGCATCTCCGTGCGTCGTCGAGATTCCTCGGGGGTTTCCGCGGGCACATCATCGCCCGTCTCGTCGGTCAGGTCTATCATCAATGGCTCAGCTCTAGCCCCAGCCATTGCAGGCCCGCCGACAGAAGCACCTGGTGGTGCGGAGGAATCCACGGCTTGTGCCTCTGGGTTGGCATGGCGAACCCGGGGAGGCTTGTATCCCGGGGGCATTGGATTCACCCTGGGTACTTGGTTCTGCGTCTGGATCTCATATAGAAGGCAATTGTGGGTCACGCTCAGATGGTGAAGTTTATTCTTCCAATCAGCCGCCTCTTGCTTGTATTCTTCAACCCGTTGTCGGTGCCGCGAACACACCCGCCGCAGCATAGCATTCTGCTCAAGTAGTAACTGCCTCTTCGTCTTACCCGTTGTCGGGTCGACAGCTGTCAGGTCCGACACCCGTGCTAACTCTTGTTTGTACTTGTTGCGCTCAAGCGTCAGCTGATGCACCCTACTCCGCAGATTCGAGAGACGATAGTTTATCCGATCCTCGGACACTTCCATGCACCTGACGTGGAGCCCTGGGGCTGATGGAAGATATCCCACGGGCCCTCCATGAGCCGGGTATGGCGAGACATACTCGGGTTCGGCGAAAACCCGTTGCAGGACCTCGCGGTAGGTGTTGTCAATGATATTGGAATCATTGAGAGAGAACCGCTCCTTGGTAATTTCGCTGATCGAGGGCAGAGCCTGCTCGGCTAGGTCGAGGGCTTGGTCGGATATTTCATGGATTGATCGGATATCCTCCTTCAACTCTTGCCCATCGCACGCGTCGTGAAAATCAAAGCTGAAAGGAATCTCGCCATGTGGAATATTCAAACCAATGTCGCACGTAGGGTCTTCAAGCAGGAGGTCTATAGGGTCGAAGAGAGTAGCAGGCGACTGTTGCTTCTCAATATCCGATGGCGTATGAGGACCTGTGCCACCCTGATCAGGCTGAACAGAATCTAGAGATGATAGCGAGGGTGTATTGTCCGGAGACACTGTGGTCAGATCTTGTGAGAGCTCAGTGACCTGCCTCTTGCTCGGTTGGTCCCAAGAAGCAAATTCTTCGGGGAAAGCCTCGTCTCCATCCCTCTTTCGGGAAGGCGAGACCGCATCGAAATCCTGCAGATCAAAGTCGTCATCAAAGAGAGGATCGTATAAATCCTCAGTATTGCTGTTGGACTCATCGTATCCCGAAAAAAGTATATCGATCTGTGGAGAACGGGAAGTGGCTCCGCTCGAAAACCCTCCGGAGTCCTCTGTTTGAGAGCGGACAGGACGTTGTTCTTCTGCCGTACAGCCGACTTTGGTGTGAGGCTCGTGCTCGTCGCCAGTATGGCTCTTCACGATATTTTCGAGCTGTGCCGTACAGTTTCGAGCGTCATTCTGGAGTGTCGGTGGAATCTTTACAACTCTGACGGACAGGGGGCGTTCTTGATATTGGGCGATGTTGGCAGGGTGGTGCAGCTGGGACCCAGGGGGAGGTGTAAGCCCCAGATCATTCACATGCAGATGAGAGAGTTGTGGGGGAGACGGAAGACCCTCAAGGGCAAAAAGACCTTGAGGGTCTGTAGGGCAGGTCTGGAAAGAGGTAGAATTACCTTCATCCATGCTCGCAGCGGAGAATTCAAACCCAGGTCGAAACTCAGAGGAGACGAGGAGAAAATCGCTCCGCTATCCCGCTCGTGATTTTGCAGCGGAATCTTGTTGGCAACTGTTGATCGTACGCCGGTGTAGCGGGGGATTTTAGGAGATAAGAAAGCGCTCCATCGACTTCCAACCCAGCTCTGCAGACGGTAAGAATGAGGTTCGAGTCTGCCAAAGTTCCGTTCCCTTAGAGACTAAGAACCGTACCTCAGGATGAAGTTGACGGCAGCCTTACTGATCGAGGGCAAGCAGTAGATGTAGGTAGATAGGGTAAGGCAGCAGGCGCCTCCGGAGGTAGCCCGTCAGCGGACTCAGGCTAGCCACAGATACGCGCCTTATGGCATAATCCACGAGGGCGAAGAGAAGGGACTAGAGGGTGTACCTATCCCGAGGATACGCGTTTGCAGCATTCTCAACCGCCGAAAAGATTCCCTTTCTTCCAAATTTAATCGGGCCGGGGTCGGCCGCCTTGGCCACCGCCCTGCCCACCGCTCACGTGCCCGGCCGGGGGTCCGCCCGCCAAGCCGCTCCCCAGCAGCGTAAGGCCGGCAGGAACCTGACCGTCGCTGCATATCAATTAAAGTCACGGCCGCGCCCCCCCCCAAAGTCCTCCGCCCTTCCTCGCCTCTTCAACTTCTCAACCGTTGCGCTCCTCCCCACCCTCAAAATGAGCGTCATCCTTTGCACAGGTATGCACTGTCCTTGTCACTACTTGGCCCTGGAAGCTTTTGGGCTGTCCGATGGGGAATTGACTGACCAATGTTCTATAACTCGGTGGTCCCAGCCGGCTACGACCACACCATTCGGTATGTCAGACTGTGTTACTTGCGCCCAGGGAGTTCGCAGTACTAACCCCACCAGGTTCTGGGAGGCATTGTCCGGAATCTGCTCGCGCACTATCCAGCACCCCGATTCTCAAGTTAATCGCTTATGCATCACCCCCGACAAACGCTATTTGGCCGCCGCCGGCCACAGTAATGTCAAACTGTATGACATTAAGTCGACCAACCCCAATCCGGTCATGACCTTCGATGGCCATACAAACAACATCACTGGGGTCGCATTCCACTGTGAAGGAAAGTGGATGGTGACCAGCTCGGAGGACGGTACGGTCAAAGTCTGGGATACCCGCACAGGCAGTCTGCAGCGCAACTACGCGCATAAGGCTCCAGTCAACGATGTTGTCATCCATCCCAACCAAGGCGAACTTATTAGCGGGGACCGCGCCGGTATCGTCCGGGTCTGGGACCTGGGTGAGAGTGTCTGCACTCATCAGCTGATTCCTGAAGACGATGTCGCCGTGCACAGTGTTAGTGTCGCAAGTGACGGCTCTTTGCTTTGCGCCGGGAACAAGAAGGTAAAGAAGATGGTATTTATGGCCAGGAGCTTCCCCGCTAACCAGACATGATCATTCTTAGGGCAACGTCTATATCTGGCGCATGATCCAAGATGCGGAAATAACCCGCATCGTTCCGATATGTACCTTCCAGGCGCACAAGGACTACCTCACGCGCGTTCTTCTCTCCCCCGATGTCAAGCATCTTGCCACCTGCTCTGCTGATCACACAGCCAAAGTATGGAACCTTGACCTCGATTACCCGCCAGCCAAACTTGCCGCCGCCACCGCCGCCGCCAAAGCGAAGGCCAAAGCCCTCTCTTCGCCAGAGATGAGCGACACGCCTTCTTCACCAGAGTCTCCACAGCATCTGAACCACATATCCCCCAACGGCGCAGAAGTTGAAGTCAACCCCTTCAGTCTCTTCCAAGGGGTAACACCCCCCGTGAACAATGAGCCCCAGCAGTCCTTCCCTGTACAACCCGACGGGCCCCCGATGGACACCACAACAGGAACGCTCTTCCTGGAGACCACACTTGCTAACCACCAACGCTGGGTCTGGGACTGTGCCTTCTCCGCCGACTCCGCGTATCTCGTCACAGTATCTAGCGATCACTATGCGCGCTTATGGGAGCTGGCGTCTGGCCAGATCATTCGTCAGTACAGTGGCCATCATCGCGGGGCGGTCTGCGTCGCGCTGAATGATTACTCTGAGCCGCGTTGAGGTAGTGGGGGAAGCTGCCTGGTGGCAGGAGTCTTCGTCGTTTTCATTTTCTTTTCTCCGGTTCAGGGATAATGGTCAGCATGGAGCCTGGTTTGGGCTGGGGCACGGAGGCGAGTCGCCTTCGGCATTGGAGTTCAGGTTTGCTTAGTTCCCACTGTGTGCTTTGGATGTTAGCGAGCTATCCAGGTATGATATCCCGTATATGCAAGATAAAGTTCATCGACTGCGTTTCCTGTAGGGAAGTTAAAGTATCCTCAGGGGGTCTAAATGAAATATACCATAGACTGTCAACAATGAACAACGAATAGATCAATCCAGTATTTACTCCAACACCAACACAAACACCACGCCTACTAGTAAACACATCCCCGCCCAACCCAACCATAGTAACATCATACCCAGAGAAAAATCAAGAAAAATCTCATAAACACCCTTCCATTCATTACTCTATATAGGAACCCCCCAACTTGAACAACACCCTCGCCTAACCCAACGCAAACCACGTCACACTAACAACAACATCCAGCCCGCGCTCCTCCGCACCCGGATACTTGAACGTCCACATTCCATCGCGGTTGACATCCCAGAAAGCTCCGGACGCCGAGTGCATCCCGCGCTTACCGGTGTTGCTGGCGGCGCCGTCAGCGGCAGCAGACTTGTCAATCAGACCTTGTTGCACGATGGTGCTGTTCACAGTGAAGCGGTAGGGAGGGGCGGTAGCGGGAGTGGAGGGCGCGGTGGCGGTGATGAGGGATTTCAGGATGGTGTTCTGTTTTTTTGGTTAGCGGTTGGGTTGGGAGTGTGGGGTGGGTAGAGGTAAGTACAATGATTTGGGAGTTCCACTCGCCGACTTTAGTGTGCTCGTATTCGGTCACTTCTTTGAGGGCGGTGTCGCAGGCCTGTTGAGTGGGAGTCAGTGGTTGGTATTTTTCTTGGGGTTGGTGTTGCGGGGAGGGGTTTGGGGGTGTTGGTGGGCATAGGTAGGTGAACGCACCTCGGTGGCGATCTTGGTCAATTCGGGGATCGGGACGGGCTATGCGAGTTGAAGTGTCAGTAGGTGATAGCTGATTCCCGTCCCTATAGAGACGGGTTGGACAAGAGGGGTTGATGACGTCCGGCGTGCGGACTATCCAGGTACGAAGACACGGGGGTGGTGGTGACACACCGAAGAGGGGGTAGCAGCGTCGACGGCCATTGTGAGTGGATGGGTTCGCGGCTATAGTTCTGGAAGGTATTTGGCGAGACTTGCAGGCTGGCAGTTAGCGATGTTCGCGCGGGTTCTTGGTTCCAGGGGATGCTTGTCGGGGGGGGGTGCACGATAACCACGGGATGCTGGAGATGCGATTGTGGGGGAAGGAGAGGCAATGCGGCTCCGAGGCCGGCGAACCAAACATGAAGCAACATTGACTGGTGGGAATGGCGGCCGGAAGATTTACTTACTCAATTCAATTTGCTATGCTTTGCTGGAATGTGCGAAGGAATCGAGGTGAGTGCGACAACAGTGAGAGAACAGTTAGCGGGCTGGTGTTGAAGAACGAATGTTTGGGGGCAAGCCGTTGACTGGCATCATGGCTGATCCTGTGCCGCGCCTGATTGGCCGGAGCAGAGTTTCCGCTAGCCTGCAAGGGGTCTAGCCTCCGGTCCCAGATCGGACTAGTTGGTTTCCTAGATGGGATTAGCGCGCTATCAATCGGAGATCCATGCCAAGTCCACATCTTGGGGTTCCAGGTATATAGACCCCGGATTGAGTGGCAGTTCAGATAAGCTCTTAAGCCAAGAGCTCTGGGGCTCTTGAGATGTTATATCAATATAGGTGACATCCTTCATGTAGTCATACAGCATACTGCCAGGTGCGAACATAGACGATCAGGTGGCCAGGATTGACAAAACATGTCTACCCTCGGAGAGGCGCTTCCAAACACTCAAGCCTATGTCATTCCGTGATAAACAAAGCTCTGCGGACACACACAGTGAGATAGATAGAGATAGTCAACTCTCCAACTTGAGTCCTTTGACACTCTGCTCCACATGACCCAGTAGGCGGGCAAAATTGCAGTCAGGACAGTTGTGCAGGCGACGGTTGTTCGTCATACTGTTATTCTCAGTACATGGCTCCCGCCATCGGGGTCGTCTGACTGATTCCATTGCCTGTGCACTTCTCTCGTAGCTTTGCTCCAGGATTTCAGGCCAACATAATTTGTTGTCATGCATGTGCATGGAAAGAACCCCATATAGCATTGCACGGCACTCAAAATGGCAGCCCCGCTCGCCATGGAGAAGTTGTACTCGGACTGCTTCCACTAGGGACCATATCCCCATGACACAGCCTTGTCGGAGCGTGTTCATCTGCTCTGTAATGGTATTGTTAGAAAAAGCCGAACCATATCAACTCTTCGAGTACTTCTTCCAGTATTCGTCCTCAATCTTCACAGAAGCTCATCAGTAAAGTGTGTGCATGCTTACCTATGACTGCGGGTGGGATTGGAAGTCCAAGAGAGGAAATCTCGGCGCTGCACTGCGACATAGCAATCGACGTGGCGTTATAAAACTGATCTGGCAAGTTGAAGAACCAGGTGATCCATAGCCATAATATCAAATCCCGCGAATACGTCTTGGGAATGATTCGCTCCTGGACCCAAACGCGAGAAAAGAATTTTACTGCACCTTGGCATCCATAGTAGTCTGATACTACAGCCACTTTTGCCAGAAGCTCGAGACTCATTTCCTGAGGTACGAATTGGAATTGGCAATGTATAATCCTAAGAAAGATCAATAGCGCCTCAGTGTCCCAGTTTTCGGCAGTGATTTCTGTTGAACCCTCCTTATCCAAACTGACACTCTCCTTCCAAGGACCGGTCAACGCTTTATCGAACACTGGAGAGGCAAGTATCAAATGCCTTGCGGATACCTGGATGCGAACGTCTCCATGGGTGTCATCGTTCATCTGAGTTGGGCTCGATGGATCAGGAGTACTGTAGACTGCAAAAGGAGCATTGGCGTTTCGCAGGATGATTATCACCTCGCCATTTGGGTCAATCACATGGGGTGCCCCGAGCATGCCATCCTTCTTAGATACCATATTGTCGTGTTCTTCCCTTGGAGGATAAAATCTATAATGAAGTTAGATAGGCAACAAAATTGGTAATTTTACTTAATCGAGGTTGGATACAGAAGAAGAAAAAAGAAGAAAGAAGATCGGTATTTGCTCTATGTAGGTAGGCTTGCTCGCTTGCAACAAGGGCTTTCAGAGGCTACCCAGGGGTAACCAGGACATTCTAGTCTCGTCAAGAGGCCCAGCGTATCAGCACACTAAGTTATGATGCCATCAGCTATCGAGATTATCAAGCTAGATGGATTATAAGGGCGTATATGAGACTCAAGGGCCAGGTACTTGATGAAAGCCGATGCTATACGATGCTATTCAATGTCGGATGACTGACAGTTGAATGCAGACGAGAAAAGAAGAGTCAGGGACAAAACGTGAGCCAGATCACCTGATCCGGCAGGAGGATGGTGACAAGAGGCAGGAGCCTTCCACATTCAAGGATTCCTGAGCATCTTGCCCTAGAATCCTGCTATCTAGTCTGATGATGTGAATAGTAAGAGCCAAGAAACGGCTGTCGTATGAGTATATAAGGAGCACCCACACGAGATAGTTCCCTAATAGGAGAGTTAACAAAACAGCCGCGAAATATCACGGACGGAGGCAGGCACGGGATCGGATCAGCCACGCAAACGGTTCCTGGCAGCACACTCCACAGCACTAAATCCTGACAGCCCACACAATCAGCCTTGAACCGCACGCACTGCCCTGCCGTAGGAAATAATTTCCGACGCATCGTAGATCCAGCCTATTCGATAGGCAGCGGAGGAATGCGTGGACCGAGACTCCTCTGACCCTTTACTACTTAGTAGGTAGTTTACGGTTTTACACGCGACTAGTACGATAGTACCCCAGACCAATCGACGCCGTCACCGGCACCGCGGCTGAACAATGATCCGCAGTGGGTCGAGCCCGTCAATCACTGAATCACAGCAATCGAAGGCGGCACGTGCGCGCTATCCGGCGGTGAGAGACCGCAGAAAACACCCCGGCGCGCGGGACTAAGCTGGAAGGAGGCAAGCATGGGGGCTTTCCAGCGGGGGGAGCTCGTCTCGATGGGCGATGGTTGATTACCGCCGGGCGGTGCCAATGGCATTACATCAAACCGAGCTTAAATCTTCCTCCTGGAAACCGTTAGCACCACTCCCTTCCTCTCTGCGAGCTATTTTTCCATCCCATCGCCAATTGAGCCGTGCAGAATTCTCTCTTTCTTTCTTGCCCCTTCGCATCTCCCTCTTCCTCTCACTTTGTAAGAATCCGAATCATCAGCACGAAACAATCGACCACAGCTACCCTTTCCACCTCCTACCTACCCCATAGACTACCGAATCGTCTTATCTCTCACTATCAGCTCATCTCACCTCACCTCACCAAAATGTCTAGCCAACCTCTCCTCCAAACCGCCCCAGGTACCTCTTCCCCTCTCTTTTCCCTCTCATCCTTACCCCCAGCAATCCCTCCTCCCCCTTCCTACCACTCCAACCTCGTTCCCATCTTACCCTCCCCCCCAAACTAACCCATCAAACCCAGGCAAGCGCATCGCTCTCCCCACGCGCGTCGAACCTAAAGTCTTCTTCGCCAACGAGCGTACCTTCCTTTCCTGGCTCAACTTCACCGTCATCCTGGGCGGTCTGGCCGTCGGTCTCCTCAACTTCGGTGACCGCATTGGCCGCATCTCCGCCGGCCTCTTCACCATCATCGCCATGGCAGCCATGATCTACGCCCTGGTCACGTTTCACTGGCGCGCTCAGAGTATTCGGAAGCGCGGACAGAGCGGGATTGACGATCGCTTCGGACCGACGATTCTGGCTCTTGCGTTATTGGCGGCGGTCGTTGTGAACTTTATTTTGAGAATGGTGGGAGAGGAGTAAATTCCTCTTTCATTCTCATTGGCTTTCGGGGGTGACTGGGGAAGGGGTTTGTGGGAATTAGTGCTGGTCACTGATTGGGATGTGGATAGCTCGTCATGTTGGAAAGTGTGGATTATACTGGACTACAGGTGATTAACTAGGGGACGATGAATGGATGGATGGTGAGTCAGTGGAGGATTGGTTTTTATTCTTCTTCTTTTTCTTCATCATGGTTTGTTTGTGTGTTGAGCATTTCCCGTTTCGTCTCTTGTTGTTTCTGTCTTTGTTTATTCTAGACTGTGGCTTGGCAAAAGTAAAGTCATCAATAGTACCCACTGAAGGTTTCATATCAAGAGTCATTCCGGAAATCAGCATCATAGCATATGTACATTCTGATTCGACCGCAAGGTCAATCACTCGAAATACCCATCATCAATGAACGCCTCATAATTCCAATAATCACGCTGCTCCCCCTGCCCGTCCACACTCGTGTTCCCTGAGTACTTGGCCGTCCAGTACGAACTTCCCTGCGTGTACTCCCCAAACGCGATCAACCCCGTATTCACATTCCTCTTGCGTAGCGCAAACGAATTGTTATACGTAGCCTGGATCGACCACTCTCCCACAAACACCGGGAACTTGCCACTGCCGGACTTGGTGCGCGCATCTGAGTATAGGAACTCGGGCAGGTTCTCTGAGGAGGTAGGCCGATTCTCGAAGTAGTAGTTGTGCACGTCGAAAACGAGGTTTGTATCGGCGGGGAAATCGCCCTCCCAGTATTGTGGATACTTGAAGCTCCCCTGGAACATAACAGGAATCTTCGGGTTCACGGATGCCACCTTTTGGACCACGGCCTTGATGTACTTGAGAACCCAGGCTGCGCCGTGATCGGTGAGTGCAGCTGGTGTACCAAAGACAATCATGTTCGTGTTATTATCAGCGGGCTCGTTGATCGGTTCGATGGTATAGGACTGCGGCGAGCCGGAGTTCTGCACGAAGTCGATCACCTGGTCGATCACTTGCATGGAGTAGTTGAAGTTGGTATCGTTGTAGAACCAATCCCAGTGGCCCGTGGCTTCGCCAATGGTAAGCCCATTTGTGCCACCGGGGAGGGAGTGCGTGTCGACGATGATGTGCATGTCGTAGGTTGAGATTGCGTAGTCAGCGATTTCCTTAAGGTACGCTGTTTGGTTCCCCGAGTATAGCTGGGAACCCGGGACCTTGAGCCAGGCTGCGTAGGTGGTGGGGATTCGAAGGATTCTGACTCCGCCGGAGGCCAGCTTGTCAATGTCTTTCTTGGTGATCCAGGTTGCGTATCGATGCTCGAGTACTGGGCCGCATTGGGATCCTAGGTGCATGCAGAGCCCCCATTCATCCGATGCGCCGCCAGAGTATGTTGCCCAGAATTGGCTGTCGATGGTGGACTCTTGCTCTAGCCATCCTCCAAGGTTGACGCCGTTGGCCTTGAAGGTCCGCCAGTCGATGTAAGCAGATTTCTCAGGAGTGGTCAAGGGGGCTGCAAGGGCTGACAGTATGCAGCCTAGCGCGGCGAGGAATCTTAGTAGATCGTACATTGATGGCAGGCTCAGAGAGACGGGCAAGAGAGCAGTAGATACGATCGACCTGGTGCTACAAGGCCAACTCCAGGGAATGGATCCAGCTTGGTTTATATCCCATACATGTCTGTGCCGCCGGCACATAGCATTCGTCCCATACCGAGGCCATCTGGATTTTCCGACGGATGGTCCTTTGACTGAGGACCAGTTGAAGGATCATCCGGCGTGGGAAGAGCAAGTCACTCGACAGAGAAGAGGCTCAGGACAAGCCAAGGCACAGTCCGGGCCATCCGAGAAGCTCTGTGAGACCAGGACCATGTTGTCATTTGATACGATGGGCTATATGGATCCATAATAGAGTGACTACCGGAGAATTTGACCAGGAGGATTATTTTCACTGGGCCCAGGAAATTAATTGCAGTCGTGGACTTTCCGCTGCATGACCCTGTCGGAACGTGGTGCGGGGTGTGGGGAAATAGCGCCGCTCGTGAGAATTTAATCACTCGTCACAAGAGCATTGCCTGTGCAATCGGGGCTGACTCGCCCACCTCTAAAAGGATCAGCGTGCTCCTAGGACTCGCACACGTTGGAAAGGATTCGGAAATTCCATGCCTCGGGAAAAAGACGCCCGACGAGGTCGTAGGAGGCTCGGGAGTCCCGATGGAGAATGATGATCACCCCGTTGGGCACTGGTTATAAATCCTGGAGGTCCCATCTGCTCTGGTCCTTCACCAACCTGTCCTTCCATCAACACACATTGCGCTTCCTGGGGAGATGTGTATCGCTCTGGGTATCTCTTCGCTTCAGGAGCCAAGTGAGTGACCCGTCAGCCGTTTCATATATGAGACATTTCAACGCTGTCTGGACTCACGGCGACTTGCCACGGAATGTGATACGGAATGTTGAGCCAGATCGTTGGAAGCTGTTGACCTTGGGCAATGTGCATCGGCAGTGATATATCTTTATTAACTAAGCCGCTTATCCAACGGGGATCTTATCGGGACCCTGAGAGGGTACACTTTCGTCGCAAAGTCTGTCTGAATTCCGGAACCCCTCGTTAGGTATCCATAATAGGCCCTCTGGGGTGGGGGGCCAAGCAACTAGAGCCCCATGAAGGAGTCATGGTGAACTCAATCGCTAGCTCTGCTGTGAATGGTGGAGATGATAGGAGGAGAACGATGCGAATGGATGATGTAACGAGACGTGCTCAACCGCCGATCAGGCTGATCTGCCAGGACGGCAGGCGAGCAATGCGTGGAGAGATGGTGGGAAGGGAACAATGTCCATGTGTAGTGAACCTTAACCCGGGTGGTTGAGGAACAGACCCATGGAACTATTCGGATGGGCGAAGAGGCACCATTGGCTGCGTGTGGGTGCCTATTGATCTGGTAGTGTTGTTGGCTTGATGGCGTTAAAGAGTAGCAGAGTGGTGGTGGTGGTGGTGGAGAGAGAGAAAGAGAGGGCGAGGAAGAAAGAGAGACTACCTATCACTATCTACTTCATACAGATAACAAAGTCTGGATTCTTTCAACCGGAAAAGATAGACGGTAACCTGCAGGACTGTGTAATGATACGGCGTTCAGGGCCCCCATACATACAGGTACGAGTACGGGTATGGCGCCAGCTGTACGGTACTTCTGTCGGGCGGCAGACCCCTGCTGGAGCGGTTCTTAGCGCGGGCAGTACCCCGGCCATCCATGGCCACCCATGGCCCAGTCCAGGCCCGGCATCACATCATGGACCCACCCGCGGCATCAGGCAGTGATTCGACGTGTCATCCGCCGGCAGCCCTCCCAGCAAGCAAGCGGGCAAGCAACGAACTGTGCCCTGTGCAATAAATAGCCCCCCCGTCTGAGACCAAAACCAGACGGTATTGCAGACTGGTTGTGAATGGCTCAGAAAGTCCCCTCCGTAATACTATGATACATAATAGTAGTAATGACTAACCAACCAGTAGTTTGAGCCCATCCATGTCTCTCGTCTCCCCTCTTCGGTTCTGCTCGTCTGCCTGCCTGCCTGCCCTGCTGCTGCTGCTACTACTACTTCTCCTCCCACCTCTCTCTCTCTCCCTTGATACCTCCCCGTTATCCCGGGTTCTTCCCTCTTCTCCCAACTTCTTTGCCCTTTCCACTCACCCAAATCCTTCGTCTTCCCTCGTCTTTCCAAATAACCTTTTTTCGCCTCTCAAACCGGTTTGGTCCCTGGTCGGACACCATTTTGATTTCCTCCATCGGGTTCCTAATTAATCTGCCCATTATCACGGTTCTATTAGCATTTCCCCTCCAGTTGACTGAATATTATTACGACAACGGTGCCCCAAACAAAACATACACCACTGGGAGCTCGGTCTCCTTCTCCTCCCTCTTCCTTCTTACTTCACTTTGTCTCTCTCTCTCTCTCTCTCCTCTGGCTTCGGGTGCTGTCTTTACTTCCCCAACTACCTACCTACCTACCTACCTACCTACCTACCTACCTACCTACTACATAGTAGGTAGTAGATACCGCTTGGTCATTATTAATAGATTACGCCACCGCCCAACCGGCCGTCCGTGGAAAGGTTGCCTCTCTCGACGCCGTACAAGAACCGCCTAGCCGTGGATCCGGGCAGCTTTCCTCCCCTTCCCGGCGTGCATGTGACCTGTCTGGGAGGGAGGATCTTCTCAGTTCAGAGTTGCAGTTCTTGCTGGGTTCTGGATAGTTGAATTCTTCCATCCCACACCCTTTCCGGACGGAGTGCTTCCTACAACTCCGCGCCGGCCCTGATCATTCCCATTCCTCCCTATCCCTTTGTTACCAGGCCTCGCCCGCCATTCTTGGTCATCCTGGCCCACCGGTGACTGTTATCATTCATATACTTTACTATTACTACTACTACTACTCTACTACTTATCTATCGCGCGCTCCCTTGCCCCGGCCAATCCCAATCCCCGTCCACCTTCCCCCCGATCTAATCCAATAAACTTCCTTGATCGCGCAGCCTTGTTGCATGCTTTCCACTGTCGGGGCTTCGGGTGTCCGTCGTTTCTTGTTGGGGTCTCCCCGTGTTTCCTTCCCCCTTGCTGGGTTAACCGGTCGCAAACGACGTCTGACCGATCGGCGGCAACCTCATTCCCTCGTTGCCTACCTCCTCCCCTTCACTCCACCTCCCCATCTTGCTCCCCCGGATTTAGATCGCATTTGCATGCACAGGTGCATGGGTTACTTGCGTGGCACATAAATCTGGTTTGTGCTGCGCCTCTTACGTGGCGCCTCTAACCCTGTCGCATACCTTCGCATACCTTCGCATCGCGCAGATCCGACCACCTCACATTCTTGCGCGCGTATTTCGCATGGCATGTTTCGGTTGCTTCCCTGGTCCTCTGCAGTCGGGGGCAACAAGGTGATGGCCGATGAGCTCAAAATGCTCGCGACCTCGCCGCACTGCGCTGCGCCTGGTCTTGCGGGTCTACCATTACCCCAGTTGAAGCGCAAGCGCTCTGCTTCTAGTGATCCCATCTCCGCTCGAGATGCCCCGGTCGCGACCAAGCTACGCGCAGACGATACGCCCTCTAACCCCATCATCGTCAAGCAAAGCTTCTCCCCAGCCGTCAATAGCACAATTACCGTGTCGCATGAACCTGGCGGCGACGGTCGCGCCGAGCCGATCTCGGAGTCGTCGCATACGTCGCAACCTGGTCAAAGCGCGATCGCGTCGGACTCGCCACTTACGAATCAGGGCACCACCCCCCGGAAGATCGACGCGGATACGCTGCGCGAGACACTGGAAGCACAACTGAGCCTGGAGGTGTTGCTAAAGCACAACGAGTTGCGGCTGATCGATCAGGAGATCGCCAAATGTCAGGTTGCACTGGAGCAACTCCGTCGGTGCGCCGAAATACCATACCCTGGATCGTGCGTGGCGGGCTATTCGCCATCTGTCAGCAACGGTACGGGCGCGGCGGTTTGGGCTCCTGAAAATGGGCCTGCGCCGCAATCTCCTGCACCATGGGGTGTCATGGAGGGCCCTTACTCGCGCCACTACTCTCGATGGCTACTTCCCGATCCTCGGTTCGACGGTGGGGACCTCGATCCCGGCACCCCTCTGGCCGGACTCCCTCTGCTGGAAGGTCGTACGACACGCGGAAGTTCAGGGGATCTGGGTTACTTGGCTGGCAAGACGCGACCGCAGCGTGGCTCGGGTGGGGTGAAGCTCCAGTCTCTGCCCAACGGCTACCCGCCACCGAAGGAGAAGGCTGGGCCCATGCTTATTCGACGAAAATCGGATAATGTTCTGGTAAAGCTCATCTGCCTGGACTGCAGGCGGGACAACTTCTCCAGCACGCAGGGCTTCATTAACCACTGTCGCATCGCGCATAACCGGAACTTCGCCAGCCATGATGCAGCGGCGGTGGCATCCGGCGAGCCCGTCGAAGTCGATGAGGCTGGCGCCATTGTTGGTGGCAAGACTGAGATCCCCTGTGCAACCACAGCCGGCTACGTCCACCCGTTGATTCGGTCTGCACATGGGATTGAACCTTCCAAAACACCTTCTTCTGCATCTGAGGCCGCGGGTGACCAGGCAACTCCCCGGAAGCGATCTGGCCCGAGCCGACGGGCATCGTCCGGGGTGGAAACTCCTCGTGCACTTGCCCGTCCTCCGCCGGGCTCTGCCACCGGTGGCTGGGGTGACTCGTTCACGGGCTCCCCTGCCACCCCTCACCTGTCATCTCTCATGCAGTCCCGGGGCGTGGACCTTGACCTTGACCGGTTGGTTGGAGAGGCGAAGACCGTTGTTGATCTTGGCGAATACTCTTCCGACGAGGGTGAGTCAGACGTCGAGCGTGTGCCGCCCCCGGCGGCGATGAGTCACGAGCAGACAGCAGCGGCCGTCCGTGCGGGCAGGCAACCGATGCGGACAACAGCCTCGCAGGCCGCTCCCCAACGCCCCGGCAGCCGCAAGGGGCTCGATAAGACGACTCACAAACCCCCTCCGTTGGAGTCACTGACACCGACCAAACCGCCTCCCTATCCATCCTCCTATGGGCCCGTCTCTTGTTCTTCCCGATCGACACAGCTAGACGAGCTGCGGGAGGAACGCTCGTCTAACCTCAGTCCGAACACAGTCGAATCGAACCAAGCGCCGAGTCTGGTCAGCGATGACGACGACTACGAAGCGGCTTCGGATTCGGAGAGCCCCGGGCCTAGCTCGTCCGAAGCGGGCGACCCAGAGGATTTTGGCCACATTGATGTAGAAGACGACGAGGACAGCACGACGTCGACGGCAGCGCCAGAGGGCAAGTCGGACATGGGGATGACGAGCGCGACTCCACGTCCGCCTCTGGCGAAATCGTTCCGACGCGGCAGTTCGAAGAAGAAAGATCGCGTTCTTTCAGCATCAATTGGGCCGTTGAGCCGCAGCCGGGATGAGAAGCGGGTGAGCTTTGCCAGTCCGGACGCGAGTCCCGCGAAAAGCCAACAGGAGAGCCCGCGGCGGCCGAGCGGGGGACGATAAACGCTATAGAATTTGCTTGGTACTTTTGACTGTCCCGGAGCTGTACTGGGGTGCCTCTCCTTCGCTTCTTTGTATGACACTTCGGGTACTTGATCTCGCGGGTCTGGAATTTTGCGCCGCGGCCGGAATCCCGGCTGCTCGTGGACTGGCAGTTTAGCGCGGCGATGTCTTATGATGATGATTAGTAGATGACTCGCCTGTATTTGATTAATAAAGAGTGGTGCCCGCTACAGCTACCAATATGTATGTATGTGTTTGCATGGGATGTCATTTTATGTGTACCGAATCCTGTATCGGTCCGTACTTCCGATCATGCTGGCTAGAACTTCAGCATATCGACACAACAAAGTTTCATTGCCACATCTCTCTCCAGGTGAACCCCGGCCCATCCACCACCATGGATCTCAACCCCCAGTCCATCTCCAAATCCACCTTTCAGGACGTCCTCACACTCTATCCGGTCACCGTGGAAGCCCGTGCGCGCCACAAAGCTACCGAGAAGATCCTGTCTCGCAAGGCGACCTCATCCAAAGGGAAGAAGCCCAAGGCGAAACCACCACCACCACCACCCCCCGAGACCAATGACTCGGGACTCCTCACCACGGACCAGCAAACCCAAATCCAGACCGAAGTAGACGAATTCTTATCCCTAGATCGATTCCGCTATGAGGATTTGCCCGGCTTAGTGGCTGCCCGAGCTAAAGATCCATGTGGAGGGGGGTATCTAGAGAAAGATGAATTGGTGAAATTAGTGGAATGGAAGATGTATGTCCCCTTCGCCTTCCTCCTCCCTTTTTTTTTTGTTTCCTTCTCTTCTCCTGGTGTCAGGTTGTGATTATATTCTATAAAGGGATAATAATAACCACTGGCGATAGGAAACACGGCATTTTCCGACCCGCATTACTGGGGTTGATTCGCTCGAATCCCGAGCCTCTGGTACGGAAGGTTACAGGGGAGGCGTTTGCGGCGCTTCATGGCACTACTCAGCTGGATGAGGGGGAGGAGGTATTCCCAGCACAGGCAGTGGATATGCTAGTGAAGCCGTTGAGGGGTGTGGGGGTTGCTACGGCGTCGTTGATTTTATCTCTCGCTACTACTGAAGGTGGTAGTGGGGGGGTGCCATTTTACAGTGACGATGTGTATTTGTGGGTGTGTCTGGGGGAGTACTCGCCTGGGTTGGGTGGGGAGGCGGAGGCGAGGGTCCAACGGGGTCTCTATAAACGGGTGAATGGGGAGTTGAATGTCAAGTATGATGTGAAGGAGTATCGGGGGTTGTGGCAGGGGGTGAAGGGGTTGCAAAGATTATTGGGGGAGGCGTCTTGTTTGGAGGTGGAAAAGGTGGCGTTGGTGGTGAGGTATCGTGGGTTGGAGGGGGTGAGTGGTGGTGGTGGTGATGGTGGTGGTGGTGATGGTAATGATAAGCAGGTATCTTTGGAGGAGGGAAAGGGAGAGACAAAGAGGGGTGAGAAGAGAGCGTTGGAACAGCCAGGAGAAGATGGCAGTGGCAGCCGGAGGAGGAGGAGCAAGAGACTCGGCCGGGGATGAGATCGAAGTGGAGAGTGGGCCGTATCAAGATTCATGCTGCCTAGCTCCATTTCAATGTTGTGGGAGTATCATTCTAGGTGATCATCGGATGAAAAAAAAAAAAAA
>KV907493.1:2891674-2926047 GCA_001990825.1 Aspergillus carbonarius ITEM 5010
AAATAAGAAGAAGAAGAAGAATAATAAATAAATGAAAGTATTTGCATCGGGGTTTGCTAATTGATTCCGGAGGGAATACGTACCACCACCGGCAGGCAGAAAACGTATCCTCTGCAACCAACTCTGCATCTCTGCATCCCCACCACCACCCTCATCCCTCCCCTATGGCATCCACTCTTCTCGGCCTGTCAACTGTCAAGCCGACGCACGCGTCAGTCTTTTCCAGTTCCACCTCCCGACCAATGATCCATTTCCCTCCTCACGGTGCTCACGCAACCTCGCCTCTCCTGATGCCCTCGCATCTCGCCTTCATGGCTCAAGCAACAACCCGAATAAGGTTGGGGGTACGCGGTCCGATGTACTGCCCAGCCTGACGGCTGGAAATCCCTGGGACGCTCCTCTGGATGCTCTCTTATGGCCGACACCATTGGTGTCCGACTCCGCGTGGTTCTCCACGCTCAGTCCGCTAGTGCAGCCAGCAGTGGATCCGGATTCGCCAAATTATCCTGGTTTCTCTGCTGATTGCTGGCCCCCCCCCCAGCAAGCATACGAATCTGACATCCGACTCAGTCTAGCGTTGCATCCACCGCGAACTTCTGGGGCCGGCTATGCACTACTCCGTCGCTCGTTGGGTCGTTTTGGCATGATTTGCGACTATCCGCGTCATGCTGTAGTCCCACCTCCTAACGCCGTCTTTCTCGTCCGTTTGCAGCTCCAACACATCCTTCCCCTTCACCATGCACGAATTCCCTCGGCAGGTTGGCCATCTCCTGTCGACTGATTCTCCTCATCCTACGTAGGGAGTGCATTGCGGTAGATGCCCGTGCTGCTGGTTTTCTGGGCCTTTTTGCCCATACTGGCAACGGCCTTCTCCTGGCGTGGCCTCTGGTATGAACTGGGCTTTCTCGGGCCCCATCCGACCCTGAAATATGAGTCGTTCGACCAGGAGTCCCCTGAGGTCAATGTGATGCGATGGGACCCTCGATGTGAAGAAGGATACATCTTCCTCAGCCCTCGTGGCCATTCCTACCCTGAGCCGGGGCCGTTGGTCTACGACAACCAGGGCAATCTAGTCTGGATCGAACGGGATTTTGGTCAAGTCATGGACCTCAAGGTGCAGCACTACCGGGGCGAGGATTATCTGACGTTTTGGGCTGGCGAGGACGATGGCACGAGGGGCATCGGCCAGTACTATATGGTCAGTAGTTCGCACATAGCAATGAACCAGGCTGACGGTCACAGCTGAACTCCTCCTACGATGTCGTCTACATTGTATCCGCCGCCAACGGCCTCACGGGCGATGTGCACGAATTTAAAATCACCGACGAGGGCACCGCGCTCATGACCATCTACGACATCTGCGAGGCAGACCTCACCGCCGTGGACGGACCAAAAGATGGCTGGATCTACGACGGGCTGTTTCAGGAGATCGATATCGAGACGGGCGAGCTGATCTTCGAATGGCGAGCGAGCGACTACTACGACGTTGAGGAATCGTACTACCCGCTTGACTTGAAGGGCACCTCACCGTCCGCGCAGGACGCCTACGACTACTTCCACATCAACAGCATCGACAAGCATCCCAACGGAAATTACCTGGTTTCGTCCCGCTACATGCACACGGTCACCTGCATCAGTCCGGACGGCGAGATCCTTTGGGTACTGGGCGGGAAACGCAACACATTCAAGGATATATCGCCCGACGGATCGGCGACAGGCATCACCTGGCAGCACGACGCACGCTGGCAGTCAGACACGGTCATCAGTTTGTTGGACAATGGGGCGCACGAACACTTAAACACCCGGGACCACTCACGGGGGTTCATGATCGAACTGGACTTCGACGATTGGACAGCCAATACTCTGCATGTCTACGATAGTCCCGGCTACTTCAGCAGCCACTCACAGGGCAGCCTGCAGGTGCTCCCCCGGACCGGCCATGTTTTCATCGGCTGGGGAAAGCCGTCCGCCTACACCGAGTTCACCGAGGACGGCGAGGTGCTCTGCGACTTCCACTGGGGGCCGCGCATATACTTCTGGCTGGGGTGGATCAAATCATACCGAGCGCAGAAGTTCCACTGGGTTGGTCGGCCACGGGTGCCGCCGGATGTGGCGGTGGACGAGGAGAGTCACACGGCGTTTGTGAGCTGGAACGGGGCGACGGACATCGCCGGCTGGGTGTTGCAGCGGGCAAGCAATTCCAGCGCGGGGGAGGCAGATTTCGAGAGTATCGAGTACACGCCGAAGGAGGGGTTCGAGACGCAGGTGGACCTGGTGGGCGAGGGGTACTTTCGTCTCGTGGCGGTGGATTTGGAGGGCAACAAGATGGGGGTGACGCGAGGGTTTGAGGGGATCTGGCCATGGGTAAGTGCTGCTGACCGGGGACCAAGGGGGGGGAGTGAGGCCTGTGCTAACAATCAGACAGGAGGCGGAAGATAATGACTCTGATTCCTCATTCTTTGTCTTCTCAGAGCGGGCGTTTCAATGGATGCTCGTGGGGACGTTCACGGCGGGGGCCGTGGTGGTGGGCGTGTGGCGGGGACGAAAGCGGATTGAGTCGATGGCGAGGCGTTGTCTGCGTTTGCGTTTGCGTTGATACCCATGTGTTTACCCTTGTTTATACCATTCGTAATTTCGGTTCTTGATCTCCTCCATCACAACAGCATTATACATTGTGAACTTCCACCACATGACTTATCCATACAATCTATTCCTCCTCCCTCATTTTCCTCACAACACCTAAATCATCCACAGTACCCCAATCCCCTGATCCTCCTCCTAAATCCCTACCCCTATCCAAAACCCACAATCCACACATCACCATCACCACCACATAAGTTAAACACCCAAAACCCCTAGCACAACCCCCACCACCACCCCGACCACTCCCCCCTTTACACCCATCCCCACCGGCACAGTCAACCCCGCCGCAGCCCCCGAAGACTTAACCGCACTCGTAGCCGCCGTCTTCGTCGAGCTCGTCGTCGCAGCAGCAACAACAGCAGCAGTAGTCCGACTCACATGCATCGACGACGACGATGACGACGACGTCGTCGTAGTCGAGTACAACGAGTAAGCTTCCGCCGCATTACAATATTCCATTTTTTGTTGGTCAGCGCCGACGTGGTTAGGGTCGGAGGGACAGTCGTTGTAGCAGCTGGGATTTGGTTAGTGTACTAGTAGTACTTTGTCTGTTTCATTGTTTTGCAGTTGCTTTGGGTTTAGGTGGAGGGAGGGGGAAGGGAGGGAAATATACGTAAGCATATTCTTGCTCTGAGTACAGAGACATGACCAGTCGTTTTGGTTACAGTTGTCCATTTCAGGTTTCATTTGGGCGAGGCAGGCGTCGAGGATACTGGGTTGGTTGGTTTCAAGGGTTAGTGGGGTGTACTAGTAGTTATAGGATGATCATGTTTCTATCTTTTTTTTTGGGGGGGGGGGAGTGTAGATGGATGTCATGGAGGGGTGTGTTGGTCTGGGATATGGATATGGTGTAGGGAAAGAAGAGAAGAAAGCATACTTCTTCGCACATTGCACATAAGGACTACTGCTATCGCTGGTGCTGGTTGGTGCTGGCGCGGTATCGGCGGCGGCGGCGGCTGTGGGGGTTGCAATGGAGACTGTCGCAAGGGTGATGGTTAGGAGGAGGTGAAGAAGCTGGAGGATATACATTTTGTCGGTCTTCTCTCTCCTATATGTCGAGGGGGGTGTATAGATGGGTGTATAGATGGGTGGATGAAGGGTCTGGGATGGCAGGGGACAATGGAGACACGAGGAAAAAGAATCGACCAGGACAGTTACTTATATCTCGACCAGCAGGGCAGGGCTACAGACTCGTGATACTCCTCCAGGGAAATGGCAGATAGGCCATGAGCACCTGCATAGACTATACCAGCCACCACTCCTGCACTCCGAGCGAATTATTGAAGCTAGGCGGGGGCCCAATATGAGAGGTCCGACGAACCTGAACCCTAAGACCATGTCGGTGTACTGAGCAGTGAGAATAAACGAGCACAAAAGAAAAAAAAAAAAAGAAAAAAGAACAATAAGACCCCTCAAACCTAGCCACATTCAAGCTACTCCGTACACCAGTGTCACTGCCCGCCAATGGCAGTGTGCTCCGCAATAATACACTATATACAGTTCTCCTCCTGAAAACCACCTCAAAAGATCCCCTGTCCACCACGGCCGCCCCCCCAAGCAACATATATCAGCAACAAACGAGGATGTCCA
The DNA here is from genome assembly GCA_001990825.1 of Aspergillus carbonarius ITEM 5010. Classification (NCBI taxonomy): domain Eukaryota; kingdom Fungi; phylum Ascomycota; class Eurotiomycetes; order Eurotiales; family Aspergillaceae; genus Aspergillus; species Aspergillus carbonarius. Next base: position 2,895,908 of record KV907493.1, read on the forward strand.
AGGGATCAGCGGCGGTGCGCCCGCCGCAGGCAATCCAATCCGCCTGGTCCGTAAGTCATCCGGCGCGCGGCAACGCCGTCCGGACGGATGTCATGTCTTCTTCTTGCCTTGCGTCTGGATTATCGAGGTCATATGCAATATCGGCCCGGGTCACTCTGACCTGTGTCTACTCTTGTCCAAATCCTAGTGTCTCCTCCACAGCAATGGAGAGCTTGTGCTCCAAAACATCGTGGGTCTTGTAGGGGGGCAGATCCAGACGGTTGAAGCTACCACAGTTAGCCAGTCGTTCATAAGTAGCTAGCCAACAGAAACATACCAAGTATGCGACTTGGGCAGCGCAATCGGATCGCCCGACTTCTCAATCGTGAACCGTCTTGGTCCGTCGGAGCCCTGCAGATCCTTGAATCCGTTGACCGGAATACGAGACGTTCCGGTGGTGAACTGCAGCAGGCGCGACTTCTGCTCCGCATCCCAGGTGCGGACGATCTTCCAGAAGTTCTGGATCACCTCGTCCTGTTCCTGGTACCCACGGTAGTCCGTGTGCTTCTTCCAGTCATCCACGTCAATGTCCGCAATACCGCCGATCAGCAGCTCTAGCTCGCGCTCGTCGAACACGTTGACCAGATCGGCCGGGATCAGCTCGTTGAAGCCCGACATGAACGCGTTGAACTGCTCCTCCACGCGCTTCACAATCTTCCACTCCGTGACCAATCTGCCATTGTCAGCGCAGGCCACCCAGCTGCGGCAGCGTACTTACTCTACGTATTCGCCCTTGTTCTCGTTGGTAACCGGGATGTCCCGGCCCCCGGGCTTCAGATCGACCGTAGTGCGCTCCCCAAACTTCTCGTCATCCACCGAGAAGGTGAGCTCAATGATGCCCTCGATGTCATTCTCCCTATCAAGCGTTAGAATCAAATCCACTCATCAAGCATCACACATACAAAGTCCATGTCAAATTGCGGTGCAGGTCCTCGTCGACACCCTCCATGTCTTGCAGCGAGACCTTCTTCCGCAGCATCATCTTGTAGAACGCCCCGATGAAGAACGAGTCGAGGAAGCGGCGGTGGAAGATGGCCAGGCCAACCACGCGTCCGATGAACTTGAAGTAGTTCAGGTGCTCCGGGTTCACGCCGGAATGGGGATTAATTTGCAGGGTATAATTATCATGTGCAGAATACTCGAAAAGACAATAGAAGGGGTTAAACATTTCGTGGGAGAGAAGGAAGAAGAATTCACTACACTGCGTCAGCTGAGATCCCTCGGTCCACCGTGGGAATACTTACCGGGAGAGACCACCATAATCCAGACCGTCTTCGCCATCGAACTTGATCATCAAACGCTTCTTCAGATCCGAAGCGCTTTGCCGCATGATCTCGGCGTACGAGTCCTCGAAGATGTTGTTACGCCGCACCTTGACATGGCACTGACCGGACATGATCCGCAACGCGGGCTGCGACCGGAAGTAAATCAGCTTGCGGCGGAAGTCCCGTTTGTACTGCGGGACGCCCTGGTCCAGCGACGATGGCAGCCGCGGATCGTCCCACGTGGTGGTCTTGGTGTTGTGGTCCACAAAGTACACGCGGGCCGTGTTCGTCAAGCGCATTTCCCATCCACTGGGCAGAGGCCCCAGTTGGGACACCGGCTGCTGCTGGATGGTTGTGTTGCCGCCGTTAGCGTTGTGCCCATACATGCGAATGTACTGCTGTCGCCGGGGATCGACCCACGTCGTCGTCCGCGTGTTGTGGTCGACGAAGTACGGCCGGCCCTCGGGCGTCGTCCGCTGTTCCCATCCGGGCGGGAGCTCACCAGTGCCTGCAGTGGTTGCTCCGGTGGCCATCATGGACACAGCACTGGCGCTGCCACCGGCCGGCGGGGTATGGGCCTGCTGTTGCTGGCTCTCGGGCAGGTTCGGCGAGTTGGCCCCCGTGCGGTCTTCCGGCAGCATCCGGCTCTGGTGAGCGCGACGCTCCAGCTGCATGTTAGCCTCCCGCTGCGTGCGTTGTGTTTGCTCGTTGTAGTTGGATGATGGCCGAGTCCAGGTGGTGGTCCGCGTGTTGTGATCCACATAGTAGGTCCGTCCCAGGTTATCCTCCCGTCGCTCCCAGCCGGCTGGCAGGCGACCCTGGCTGTCCTCGAATGAACTGAGATTGGTGCGAGAGCCATGGGGCGCATTTGCAGGGGGCGGGGGGGCGCCATTGACCGGGCCGACGGTGCTGGTCGGTCGGGTGGTTGAGGGCACTCGTTGCGGGTGGAGAGACGCACTCGACGCGGTGGCGGACGGCTCCGCTTGACTGGGGCTGACGGACGGATGCGAAGCGGACGAGACCTGCGGGACGAGCCCACTGGAGGTTGAAGACTGGGCATGTGAGCGGTGGAGGCCATTGGCCTGGTTCGGAATGGGGGCGCTGAGGTTGGTGGACAGGTTGATGATCAGCTTTCCGTGCACGACAAGATTATCGTTGGATTTCTTCAAATCGCGGGTAAGCATTTCTAGCAACGGGCGAGGCCGAAGATCAGTTCACGACGTCCAGAGCGTGGTAAAGGAGGAGGCATCGATGCACTCACCGTCGCCACCCATCTGTAGATCTATCACATCCCCGATCCGCACATTGATAACACCGAGAAACCCCTGGTCCTTCTTCTTGAACTTCTTCTGGTCGAATATCTGGATGGCAAGGATACTGTCTTCGTTGACTCGGCTGCATGAACCGGGTCAGCTCGGTCCGCAGACGCACCCGGCGGGGTCGGGTCCTTACAGATCAAACATCTCATTCCAGTAGGGGTTCAGCGTCTTTTTGATCACGGACGTCGTGTGGGTTTGCTCACCCCCGACGGTGGCCACAGCGAAGGGGTCAGGAAATCCTATAGGAGAACCGTCAGCTCGAGGTCTCTCGGTTAGGCAGTCGGTCAGCCCGTAGGATCAGTGCGGGACATACGGAACACATCGCGCTTGTATAACCCATCCGCCGCGATAACTATCGAACAAATCCAGTCAGTCTCGGTCCTTCACACCCCATTCCACCCGATCCCTCGGGATCCGCCACAGATTGAGCGTCTTACTGGTGACCCGAAGATTTGGCTGACTGATGGTGATTGATGGTTAGCATCCGCCGTCAGCAGCTCACGCACACACGAGGTGGGTTTTCAGACCCCCACGCAAGGGTCCCGGGATATGCACATACGCTGGAAGGTTGGAACCCATCCTGGAGGGAGGGATCAGGCAGACAGTTACGCGCCTCTGGGTGCAGCAAAGGGCTGATCCGGGCAAGCCTCAAAAGGTAAATGGCGGCGTGCGCATCCACCGCCGTCGACAGGCACGGACACCGAGCAGCAGCGGGAGAGGTTGCGTACGGCGAAGGCGTGGGGGGAGGGGGTAGCGAACGGAGGAGGGTGGAGAGAGAGGGGAAGGGGCACGGGGAGGGAGTCGATAAAAGTGAGGTTGACGATAACCAACGGGCGGACTAAGGCTAAGGCTGGAGATGGAGGAGGCGCGGGCTCGTTCCAGTTGGGGCTGAGCAGGGCAGTCAGTCCTGACGTTGCGCCGCTGGAGCCAATCACGCGGCCGCGAGGGGTTCGCCCGCGAGGTGCAGAGCTGGTCTCAGTGGCCAGCAAAAAGGCGGATCGATCTCGAGTCTAGAGTCTAGAGTCTAAATAGAATCTAGTCTCGATACTAGATAGGTGGTAGTCGAGCAGGTCACCAGTGCTAGACAGCTCCAGAATCGATCGAGAAAGAATGAGGTTCGATGTGGTGGGCGTTCGGGGGGGGGGTCGTGGCAAAGGGAAAGGAGGGGGGAACCTGGGAAACGTCAAGCAGCTAGTAGCAAGTTAGGAGCAGTAGCAATTCGTCCTAGTCTCCGTATGTACTAGGTAGGACGACGCCGTCTGAATCGTCCGACTTGTCTTCTGCGTTTGTCCGGAAATCCTGAGGATTGATTTAGGACTGACCTGATCCGCTACCGGAGGAATGAACCGTGGAGCCGTGGAGGGTACCGTGAAGGGAGTCGGATAGAAAGTGCAAGTACTAGTAGTATCTATCGACTCCTCCGTACAGCCAGCAGACAGCGAGTGGTCACTACGACTACAACTAGATAGTGAGTGGAGGATTTCCATCCGATCGCTTGGGCGGCTAACGGAATCCCGCCCAATACGCAGGCAGCCCCGCGTCGGTTTCAAATCTTAATAGGCAGGTAAAGTACCTTGTACTAAGGTCCTACTAACTGCCTCAATTTCCTTGCTATCCAAGGCAGCGAGATTCTCCTAATCTACGGGAAATTGCCATCCTTTCCCAACCTCTCCTCTCCTCTCCTCTCCTCTCCTTTCCTCTCCTTTCCTCCTCTCGAAACGAGCAACTCACCAATGAACCCGTTCAGACAGCGTATCGGGCACGCTATTACGACCGATTACACAGCACGGTGGGGCGATGCCCAAGAAAAAGCGTTTTGATTCCTCTTTGCTGCTCCGCTCCGGGAATAAACTCGTCAGCGCCTCGCATGGTCGCCCTTCTAGACTCGCGTGCTGACGGTCAAGGAATGCACATCTTTCCACTTACGAGCTCTTTCAGCACAACCTCATGCCGGCCTTGCCGATAGTGTAGGGCTGTCCGGGCTGGCCCTGCTGCCTCGCCATTGGTGGTGGGGGGGGCCCATGTGACGCCATCCCTATATTCCACGGCTGGCAGGCTAAGCACTAACGAACTACTACATAGTACCACGTAGTACTCCGTACACAGCATACGTTCAGTCAACTCCAGAGCAATTCCATTAATATGTCGGGTCTCAAGACGCTGTCCCAAATGACCGTCCTTTAGACTCCCCGATGCTTTGATCGTAAGCAATTCTCTGTAGGCTTTATGACAATCACCACAGAAACAAGCGACTTCAGTGCTCCGCCCATCTGGCCCAATCCGAGATTGCCGGATGGTTATCATACAAAGTACATCCCAGTCCATAACTCCAGAGAACGTTGTCTGAGATCAGAGATAGGTGCGTTTCAGACCCCGACCAGCGGTCCCAACGGACATCTCCGCCGCGCTTCTTTGTCGAGTCTATGCACCAAACTTCACCTGCACGCGTCGCCTCGTCGCCTCGCACGAAATGCCCTTAGTAGGGCGCATAGCCGCGACCCCGGCCACGGTAGCCACCGCGATATCCTCCACGGGGTGTGAAACCACCACGGTAACCCCGGCCGCCTCGGAATCCACCTCGTCCGCGACCACGGGCCATGCCGGGCAGGTTGGTACGCTTGGGAACGACCTGTGCATCGAGAATTAGAACCCAGCCGAAATCATGATCTGAATCAAACGACCTACCTTTAGGTTCCGGCCGCGGAAGACACTCTCGTTCAGGACCAGGGCCTGAGCCACCAAGCTGGGTTCTGCAAATTCTACATAGGCGTATCTGTAGATCGGATCAGCACATGAGCCCCTGACTGGCGGATGCGCTGCAACGTACCCCTTAGGTTGACCCGTAAATTTGTCCAGGAGGATAGTAACGCGGTTTATTGAGCCGCAGCTTTGAAAATGCGCCTGAATCTCCTCGGGAGAGGCACCATAGTCCACGTTACCGACGAAGATACTCCGAGCGTCGATCTCCTCTTTGTCCTCACGCAGATTCTCCGACTGTTGATCGAGTGTGGCTTGCATCTCGCGTAGCTTCGCAGCTTCGGATTCCATTTCGGCCACCCGCTTCTTCATCGCCGCAATCTCCTCCTAAAAGGCGAAAAGAAAAAAAAAATGCACGTTAGAACGATTCAGCACGGAGAATCTCGCAGAAATCATCGTGAAGCAAAAGCAAGCAGGAACGAAGAATCAAGCTCCGGGCCTTGGCTCCAGCAGCGCAAGCCAACAATCTTACCTCATCGTCACCGGCCTCTTCCTGGTGTTCCAGGCGCTCGTCCTTAATATCATTCTCTTCCGTAGCCATTATGATTAGAACTTTAAGATAGTCGCGTTTTCCTTCACGTCACGGAGTCGCAAATGAAAGCTCGAGCGGCAACGGTAGCTTCCGCGGGTCTGGTCTAGCGGGCGGGGGGGGGAAAATCTGCAGGGAAAATATAAGGTCCGAGAGGGTCAAAAGGTACAGGCACCCAAGTTCGAATCAGGGCCTGGGCAAGGAGGGAGAAGTAAGGATAGGTGATAGGGGACTGGAGGGGGCAGAAACCGAATGTGATGCTTGCGTTGATCGACGCCGAAGTCACTGCTGCTCTTTCCGGCCTAGCAGGTTTGTCATTGGGCCACTCCCGTCGGTACCGCTCTACAACGAAGCAGCCCCATGATTCAGCCAGCCAACCCAGGTGATGTCGGCGCACGCAGGTGGATTCTGGAGGTTAACAGGTCGGACTACGTTCACCGAGGGCCTCTCCGACAGTGAGACTCTTTGGGTTATTCTTTCTCTCTGGTGCGGTGGGAGCATCCACGTATCACGTAAGAATAGCGGATAACCTGGATCTAGGTACCTACGTAACATTTACGGATGGAGTAGTGTTGATAAATTACCATCTACATCCCGGATCCTGCGCAGGTATATGCACTGCCCTACGCGGTGTAATCAATCCATCCAAAAAAGGACGTACCACGATAGCGTCCTGGTAGGCAACAGTACACAAGTATCACTTAATTAACAAATACAAACATCATCATAGAATGGTCAGAACATCATTATCGTGCTTAGTTCTATGGTATGTACAAGGGGGAATTATAGAAGCATCAACTCATGAAGATGGGAAATTGTTCTTGCGGAAAGACACTTTCTCGACCGCGACCGTCTCAACCCCATTGGCGTCCGTCTTCAGCTGGTAAACATATAACACCAGAACATCGCCTTGGATCTGCAGGGCATTAGCATACACCATCCACGAAGGCCCGCAGCAACCCCTGTAGACTTACATCCATCAGACAGAAACTTGGAGTCGGCTCCTCCCCTTCCGGCCAGTACCCCGTGCTCATGGCTCCGGTAGCACTTCCCGGATTGACAAAGAACCTGCCTTCCAATTCGAAGGCTTCAAAGCGATGCGTGCCGCCCCACAACAGTATATCTACATCCATCTGGCGTGCAGCGATGAGCAAGGCATCGGCGTCCCCCGGGGGAATGATGGTGTGACCATGAGTGAAGCCGATGCGGAGACTACCGTGAGTCACGACTTTGGAGAGAGGAAGGTTGGGAGAGTCGACATCGAAGTCTCCTTTGACCAATTGCAAGTCTGGGGCGACCTGCCGCAGGAGCTCGAAAGTGCTTCGATCGGTGAGGTTGCCGAGACAGAGGATCTGGCCGATCTTGCCGGGCGTCAGGAGTTTCCGAAACTGCGCTCGTGTCAATCGAGAAAGGGGGACTGCAGCACTGAGGGGAGGATCAGGACGAAGGAAGTGACGGTGCGCACCTTGGCCGGGAGGTCCTAGCGATTAGGAGTCAGCAGATGGATCAACATGCGAAGACGCAACACGGGGGGGACATACGGGGGCTCTATCGGGGATGAAGAGGTCACCAATGACCAGGACCAGGCGCGAAGTCATCCTGGAAGAAGCAGCAAGAACTCAAGGGCCCATTCCAAATGGGCGCTTTGTCGGAGGGATGGCTAGCGACGGGGACAGCGGACAAGGATGGTGATGGAAATTAAGCTACGTATGACTATCAGTTGCGCCTCCGGCTCGATGGAGCTCCGCGGGGAAAGCTGATGCCTGGCGCTGATGCCTGGCCTACACTGCCCTAAGCCCTATCCTGCAGTCCCGTTGGGGTTAGCCTCGAGGTCATCTGGCAGGAGGCATGTTCTACAATTCTACTATCCATCTATGGGCTCCGTACAGCAATCCAGGTACTCATGAACGGGCCAGATGCAATAGATCGTAGAGCTTTCATTGTATCATGCTGAGTATAAAAGTGGCCGACCAACGGCTTATTAACAGACCATTATTCTTGGCCCCAGTTCAACGCCATCCGGTCACTGCTAATCTGATAGTCTTTCAACATCTTGAGTACATTCTCCACCTTGGTGGCTTCGGCGACAATACGGGCATTCTCGGGGCTCACCAAGCCCTCTTGGACAGAGGTCTGGATCCATTGCAGCAGTCCATTCCAGTAGCCGTTGATATTCAATAGAACGATCCCCGCTTTGTGGATCCCAAGCTGGTTCCAAGTCGTCATCTCCATGAGCTCTTCCATGGTGCCGAATCCTCCAGCTAGTGCAACGAACCCAGACCCAGGACCGCCCTCCAGGACTTTCTGGGCCATCAATCTCTTGCGAGTGTGCATGTCGGAGACAACCGTCACCATGCCAAAGTTGGACTCCTGGACGGACTGGTTCACAATGCGCTCGGCCGCCTTGCCTTCCTTGCTGCCCGAGTCCTTGTAGCCTTCTTCAACCTCCACCAAAGCTTGAGGGATTATCCCCTGAACGGATTTGGGACCTGCTAAGGATACCAGTGTTTTCGCGAGCTCTCCCATAATCCCAACCGTGCCGCCGCCGTAGACAAGTTGCACATTATGCTTGTGAAATTCTTGCGCCAGCGTGCGAGCTGCTTCTAGATGGCTTGGGGAGTTGCCCGCCTGTGAGCCGCAGCTAATACGAGATTAGTATGAGAGCCTCTCGAAACATGGACAGCTCGAGGGAAGAAAGCCTACAACACACAAACCACCGCGGGTTTCACTTGTTGGGAATCCATGGAAACTTCAGTTGGAAGGACAAGGAGAGGTGCAGAGATTTCTGTTTATTTAGTCTAGGCCAGAGGATCGAAGGGATCGAAATATATCTATTGCTTCGGTGACTGGGAGAGGAACCGAGCAGAGGCCGGTAGGTAGGTAGTCAGCCAGCTGGGAAAGACCCACTTTGGGAGAACCAAGGCTCCCAGCTCCCAAATGTTCGTGGTCGGATCCAACACCAACAGCAACCCTCCATGACAGCATGTGGGCGCTGCAAGCGACCAAGATATGGTCTAGCAGGTCAGCTCAGCGCGATTCACGTGCCATTAGACAGGCCGCGGGGGGGCTGATCGTATGAAATATCCTCCTTGGAAGAAGTCACAATTGCAGTGAAGCTGAGCGAGAGACAAGAACATGCAGCCACGCTGACTGTTGGTACTTTGACACAGTCACGGATACCAAGCTCATCTGCATGGTTGCGACTCGCCACTGGGTCAGCTGTGATGGACAAGGTAGCTGCGACTCAATTATACGTAACAAGTCAAGTCGGCAATTGAAGCCGCCTAGGTAGGAGATCGATGTGGATGTCATTTGTATGAGTCAAGCGAGGATGTTGATCGCGGAGAAAATCGTGGAACGGAAGGTTCCGCCCGTTGGGGACAATGGCCTCTTCCGGCCGATAGAAGGCAAGGGGAAAAGGGAAAGGGGGGGAAATCTGAACAATTGCGAGAGAAACCACCCAAACCATCGTCAATCTCCTCTTTCGCACCAATTCCCTTCACCCTCACCTTCACCTTCACAGTTCACACCCACCATCCACTCGGGTCGCATCGAATCACCCGGATTGAACCCTTGCGCTAAGGTTGGGAAGCGTATACTTGATCAGGCCCGGCGATCCCCGAGACCACCCACGGTAGTTCCCCCCCTCCTCCAGCGCGACAGAGTTATCGTTATCCTCGTCTACCCCGCAGGCTCTCCGTCGAGAGCCGACTGTCGCAACCCTGGCGGCCAAACGGACGCAGCAGCGCCTGAGCCTGATTTCCAGGCACCTGGATCAGCGCCTCCCGTTGCCGGACCTTAACACCCCCTTCTCGACCGAGAGGAATTCGCGTCCTCCCGACGACATTGAATATAAACCCCTCGATCGCACCGCTACCACTCCTACTTCTCCTTCCTCTCCCTCTCCTCCTTCTCCATCTTCATCCCCCGCCGCCAAAATGTCCTCCCAAGCCCCTCACCCCACCTTGCTGATCCCAGGGCCCATCGAGTTCGATGATGCGGTCCTCCAGTCCATGGCTCACTATGCGTAAGTTCATTCACCACCTGACAAAAACCCCCCCCCGCCAAATTGCCCCTCATTGATACCTTCTCGCTTCTAGTGAGAGCCATGTCGCCCCCGGCTTCGTCAAGACATTCGGAGAGACCCTGTCCCTGGTCCGAAAGCTCTTCCAGTCCACCAACCCAGCTGCTCAGCCCTTCGTCATCTCCGGTAGCGGCACCTTGGGTTGGGATATCGTGGCCTCCAACCTGATTGAGAAGGGCGAAAATGCCCTGGTCCTGCACACGGGCTACTTCGCCGACTCCTTCGCTACCTGCTTGGAAACCTACGGCGCCAATGCCACCCAGCTCAAGGCTCCCATCGGTGATCGCCCCTCCTTCGAGGAAATCGAACAGGCTCTCAAGGAGAAGCCCTACAAGCTCATCACCATCACCCACGTCGACACGTCGACCGGTGTCCTCAGCGACATCAAGCGCGTGACCGAGGTCGTCCGTCGCGTCAGCCCCGAGACCCTGGTCATCGTCGATGGTGTCTGCAGTGTCGGCTGCGAGGAGATCGCCTTCGATGAGTGGGATCTCGATGTCGTTCTCACTGCCAGCCAGAAGGCCATCGGCTGCCCGCCCGGCCTCAGCATCCTGATGCTGTCTGGCCGTGCCATCGATACCTTCAAGTCCCGCAAGACGCCCCCATCCTCCTACTACTCCTCCATTGCCAACTGGCTCCCCATCATGCAGAACTACGAGAACTTCAAGCCCTCCTACTTTGCCACCCCTCCCACCCAGCTCGTCCACGCTCTGCACACCACCCTCTCCCAGATCACCGCCCGCCCCATGGCCGAGCGCTTCGCCATCCACGCTCACGCCTCCGAGCGCGTCAAGGCTGCCGTTGCCGAACTCGGCCTGCAGCAGGTTGCTTCTAAGCCGGAGAACCAGGCCCACGCCATGACGGCTATCTGGCTGCCGGAGGGTCTGGCTCCTCCTGATGTCCTGCCTGGTCTGCTGAAGCGCGGAGTGATCTTTGCAGCGGGTCTGCACAAGCAGGTTGCGACCAAGTACATCCGATTCGGACATATGGGCGTGAGCGTCACGGATCCCAACCGTTCGGACATCGACAAGGCCATCGCCGCCTTGAAGGAAGCCGTTTCGGAGGCGAAGCAAGCCAAGGGAATCTAATTGCCACAAAAGAAATTACCATTATGATCTATCAAGATACAAAAAATGAAATAAAAATATGAATATCACACAACGTGCACGCCCTGACCCCTCCTAGAACCACACTATCAAGCTATCTACTCCGTAGTAAAGCCCGATCTCGGCCATGTCGCCGATAGCGATACACATTACCACATCGGGTTATCATTTCCCGCTGAATTCTGCTCCCCCCACTTGGCCTAGATACTGTAGACTACGTCCTTCATTATGGAGCTGTTAGCAGCTCCTAAGTCCTAAAATGTGGGTTTAGAATATCTGATCAATTGAAATAGCCTTCTCAGTAAATCCAAGTCTCTACTCCTAGTAGTAGTTTCATACCACACTCGATACGCAAATCATACTTGACAAGCGGGCCAGCAAAATATACCTGGTACCTCGATTATAGGTAAATGCACCAGTCACTTTAATAGTAGTTCCACGTAATAGTTGATGTAGAGTAGTACTAGTCATAGATCATCATGGCTACGCAAACGACGGAGAAAAGAAAAAGGAACTGTACTACTATACCAGACCTTTCCATGTAAACATTAAATGTTCTTAGTTGGCTCTACGTCATGTGATCTAAATATGTCTTGCTTCAGTTCGTTCGATATATATCTTTGTGGCTTTTCTTCTCCACCCTCCGATCATGCTTTCACGCATGTTGAGGTTAATGAATATCGAGAATTGTGATTTTGCTGATTTCTGAGCTTATATCTCTATAGTCCGAGCATGCATTATGAATGGAGACCAGTCCAAACCAAGAGAACAGTGAAATTGCTTCTCGCGAGGCACTGGTCTTCCGGTTTTTGGGAAACATACAGATAGGCCAAGACAGTTCATCCAAGATGGGAGTAGATCTGTCTTCCGATAGACGGTATAGTATATTCGGGGTGGGCAATAGTTGATGATCCTGACTCGTGACACTCCATTCGGGGCAAATGACAACAGAACAACATGGACAGGAAACACGAACAGGAGTAAAGATAGGCAAGATGAAGGAAGATAAGGAATTACAAGAATCGGTAGGGTGGCAAGGATAACAAGAGAGGGGTATGGAGTAAACAATATGCTGGACACTCGTCATGCTTTCCAGCAGCCTCGTCTTTACGTGAGCTGAGCTATGAATGCATTATAAGGCTTCCGTGAACATCAAACGGCGCTTCTTTTTTTGGGGTTTCTTTTCTATGGTCTGTCGAACGCTCCCCCGTCCCCGCCAGGTCAAGCTTCCGCTTCTCCTCTACGCAAGGCCAAGAATGCCCGCACATCGGTCACATACTGCAAAGCTTCTAACATGGGGACGAGATGGAGCAGACCATTATCCGTTGGATCATTAATCCAGCCCTCGATCGGGATAGCATTGTCTGTCGCCGGCGTTAGAATTGACCAGTGCATAGTGAGAGCTGTCTACTCGATACGCACCTTCGTGAAAAATATAACTCATAGGACTATTGTCCAGGATCATCACCTTACTCAGGTCAGGCTCCACCGAGCTGAGGTCTTTGATATATGCGCCGTTCCGAAAGGTACAGTGCTGACGGTAATACCGCGCCTGGAAGTATTTCCGCTCCTGCTCGAGCCAGTCAATGACCGGATCAGCATACTCTTGCACACTGGCCGTGAATATGACTAGCTTGTACCACTTGCAGATCTTGCGCAAGAACTCATCACAATGTGGCCGCTTATGTACGTAATATAAAATGGGATGCTGCGGGCCGAGTGTCGTGGGTGGTCCACCGGGTGTGAGAGCGGTCGTCATCGGCGTGGATAGCTTGACCTCCACCATGTGGCCACTGGACATACGGCCGCCCTTCGCCAGTGAATGGATGAGAGTCTCATCCAGGTCAAGGACCAAGGTCTTTTGCGGACTCTTGGGGCTGCGAAGGTTGGCCGTGTAAGACGGCACACGAGGTGGAATCAGCGGGCGAGGAGGTACCGGGGAATGCGGGTACCTGGTGACGCGGTGCACAGACGGAGACGTGGGAGATTTGAGGCTGTCGAGATTGAGAGGTCCTTGAGTCCCGTTTTCCGGTGCTTGACGGAGATCGGCGCTTTGGGACCGACGTTGCCTCTGTCGCTTAACCTCTTCGCTATGGAGTTTGATCCGGATCGAACGTCGGGGAGCGGTTTCATCTGGCACCGGCTCTGGAGTTGCTTTGGGCGGCCGAGACCGACTACTGCCGAGACCCTTGGTGCTCCGACGATCCCCTTCAGATTCGGACGTGCTCGAGGCGATGGAATCCCGTGATACATGACTTTTTGCCCTTCGTGAAGCACCTGCTCGTCTCTTGTTTTCCGCTTGTCGACTACCTCTGCCCGCCGTCGCTGTACCGGTTGAATTAGGGCGGCTGGATACGGACCGTCGCACCTTTCTCACTGGGGCCATAAAGGAGTAATGACCGTCTTCGTCTTGGAAACACTGGGCAACATAGAACCCGGGAGCGGCTAATGTGGATAGAATAAACTTAATCGTTTCAGCGATCGCATCAAAGAATCGCTGAGCAACGAATCCTAAGGTGCCTCTCGTAGCAAAGGAACCATCTTTGTGAATACTTCGTAACAGGGGGGATTTTTCGTCAAACGTGATCTCATGGTAGTCTATGTCCTCAGCGTCATGGCTCTCCTCGGGGACCTCGGCCGAATGAAAGTTGTTTTCGCTGTACGACCGGAGTTTCGCAAGGTCGCCGAGCTCGCTCGCTCTAGAGACGTCTCCCTGGGAACGCGAACGCTGGCGGCTTCGACTCGGGAGGGAGGACTGGCCAATGACTCGAGACGAGAGGATGTTGAGCGAGTTCATCTTCCCACACGGCCCACGGGTGTCCGGGCTGGCGCAGGTGTCTAGAGGGAGAAGGAGCGTCGGTCAGCAAGCATTCACTGGTACAAGGCAGTCGAGACCGGCAATGGACCGGGCCTCCGGGAGCATTTCTGGATGCGACGATGCGACGAGCCACGCCATCGGGGCCTACGGACCTCAATGCGCCAGTCGACAACCCGTGCTTCGGAATCACCGTTACCCCGACCTGCTCGACGGCGGAATGACGACAGGTTGATCCGCTGGAGGGAACGGGCGGAAAGGAGGGCCCGAAGAGCGGAGTTTAGGAGGCGACGAGAGGTAGGCCTCGGGCGAGAGGTGGGGAGGGAGAGGACCGGAGGGAGGGGAGGGGGGGGGAAGGGAGTGGGAGGAATAGGAGGAGGAGGAGATGGCGGACAGCAGCCGATGCAGCAGCCAGCCGGATGGGAAGTTGGTTGAGGGCGAAGGGCGAAGCAGACAAAGTGTGGGGAGAGCCAGAGGAGGCGGACTGGCGGCTTACTGGCCGTATGGTATTGATACGTTGGGCCGAGCGGCAGTTGAAGAAAGCGGGCAAATTCTCCCTCCGTCACATCCCACCATCATCTTCTCCTCCTCCTCTTCCCTTTCCCCCTCAACCACCTCCCCCCCACCGTCATTCCTCCCCCTCCCCCTCATCTGTCTCCAGTTGGAGCTGCTGCTAGAAAATCTTGTCGGTACCAATCCGAGGGATTTCTCAGCCATCCTCAAGGTATGTCCCGTTTGCGACACCGTGACTCCTCCATCTTCTCACCAGTGTGGGTGCCTGTCCAGGAAGCCATTGGAGCTTGCTGACACCCTAAATTCTATTCATCAGCTCAAACCCGGACCTCCCAGCGACCATCGAAACCATGCCGTCCAACTCCGTAGCCCTGACGCCTGGGTTGGCGTCCTTCCTCAAGTCCTTGAAGACCAATCCGATCGATACATCTATTGACGATCTGATCTCGTGCGTCCTCGACGTCATATCACGTCTTGTCGCAACTGCTCGTGCGCCATACTGACCCGCATCCAGGCTCCTGAAGCGCAGACAGATTCGCCATTCTAGATCGTGCGCCACGGCGACTGCCTACCTCCTGCGCAGTGTCATCTCGGCTTGCCGGACGTCGGATGCAAACAAGTTGATCGAGCGGGTTCAATATGTGGGGAGGCGCGTGATGGCTGCACAGCCTCGGGAGATGGTAGTCGGTAACATTGTCAGACGTGTGCTCGGATTGATCCGCGACGAAGCGGAAGACGACAGAGACGGGGACTTCACGCTGAGTGAAGCAGG
Organism: Aspergillus carbonarius ITEM 5010; assembly: GCA_001990825.1. Lineage (NCBI taxonomy): Eukaryota > Fungi > Ascomycota > Eurotiomycetes > Eurotiales > Aspergillaceae > Aspergillus > Aspergillus carbonarius. Next base: position 2,911,107 of record KV907493.1, read on the forward strand.
CTCGGAGAGCCAACCCCAGACCCCTCGGGCCTTGGATGGTCAGTTCTGACCCATAGCGCATCAAACTTGGATGGCTCGAGCTAACCACCATCACCATCTGTAGACCCCTCCGAAGTTCTATCTTATCGTCATGACGGCTCCGATCGGTCATCTTCAAGACAGCCCTTCACCTCGTTGTCGGCTACACCCATCTCTATGTTCAGTCTACTCTCACACCCAGAGCCCGAGACCTCTCTGCCTGGTACTCCGGCCTCCGCATCCCCGTCCGGCCGGGTGCTGGGCCACAGCCACAACAAGGACATCCGTGCCGAAGTCCTCGATGGTATCAACGAAATTATCGATGAGTTGGGCCAAGTAGACGACCAGATTGCGGCCTATGCCCTTGAACACATCCACTCCAACGAAATCATTCTCACACACACCTCGTCGACCACCGTCCAGAAATTCCTGCTGAAGGCTGCAGCTAAGCGGAAGTTTACCGTAATCCATGCAGAGTCTTACCCGAACAACCATGAAGCGACTCACGCTACCGTCAGCGGCCAGGCTCCCAAGGACGACGACATCCTGAGCACCGAGGCTTTCCAGAAGCCCTTGATTGCTCTGGGTATCACCGTGATCTTGATCCCCGATTCCGCGGTTTTCGCGCTGATGTCCCGTGTCAACAAGGTGATCTTGGGCACGCACTCTGTCCTTGCCAATGGTGGATTGGTGGCTGCGGCTGGCACACGGGTTATCGCCCGTGCGGCCAAGGTGCACCAGACTCCGGTGGTCGTCGTGAGCGGTGTTTACAAGCTCAGCCCGGTGTATCCCTTCGACTTCGACTCGTTGATCGAGTATGGCGATGTCAGCAAGGTGATCGGCTACGAAGACGGGGATCTGGTGGATCAAATCGACGTACAGAACCCGCTGTACGACTATGTTCCGGCGGAACTGATTGATCTTTACATCACCAATCTGTAAGTCCCCTGCCTTGCCTATAGGCGCCCACAGAACTGACATGATATCTCATTACAGGGGAGGCCATGCTCCGTCTTACCTTTACCGTATCGTTTCGGACCACTACCGCAAGGAGGACATTAACGTCTGATTGCTTTGACGCAAGGATCAGAGACGACCACGGACCCATGTGAGACAGTTAATGGGAATGCACCTGGCTGCATCATGACATACAAAAGTACGGTTATTAAAGGCGTAAGGGCATAGACAATGGAACGCAACGATACCCGGGAATATGCATAGGAGCGTCTTATCGATATGATATAGCTAGCACGTACTCCGTAGTTTACATCACTACCGACCTGTCCGGTGCGACAGACCCGAATTTACAGACACCACAAGTAGTGTTTTTGAAGGATTTGATATTTTAGGGCCCTCCCAAAGAAATAAATCATGGCGCCATCTTTTATGGATATATCAATCGTAGTAGCTGCAAGGGTATTTGCAGGGTCATCCGTCCTGAACCATCAATTCCAGACCATAGACTGTGCCTCCCGAGCTTCCATGGAATGGGCCCCCTGTCCCGAATATCATCATTTCCGCTTTGTTGGGTTATTTAAGAGCGGGGCTTCTCCTTCTTCTCCTTCCAGAGAGCGAGCAGACCGACACCGGAGACCTTGACGACCTTGAAACGGACACCGGGAATATCACCCTTGGCCTTGCCCTTACGACCGAAACCGGCGAGGAGGACCTCGTCGTTCTCATCGATGAAGTTCAAGCAACCGTCGTTGGGGACTAAGCAGATAGTTAGTGATATTCCTCATGCATTCCTCCATCTTAATCGTATAATGTTCCTTCCTTTCCTCTTCATCGACATCTCCAACACCGCACGCCATTCCATTTGCAAAACCGGGGGAGAAAACAAAGAAAAAAAAAAAAGGAAAAGGATTACCCACCGAAAGCGGTAACCTTCTTGCCGTTCTTGATGAGCTGGACCTTGACACACTTGCGAATGGCAGAGTTGGGCTGCTTGGCCTCAACACCGACCTTCTCGAGGACGATACCCTTGGCGTGGGAGGCACCTCCGAAGGGAGAGGACTTGTAGGCAGTACCGAGGAGGCGCTTCTTGTAGTGAAGATCGGCCCAGCGGTTCTCACGACGGGTGGTCGCGAGCTTGCGGGCGGCGTTCAAACCACGGGGCTGTCCCTTACCCATCTTGTCGGATTATGTTCGAAGGACGGTGAACTGATAAGAGCAAAATTGCGTTAGAAACGATTCCTTCTTCTTCTTCTTATTCCGTCTCTTCTTGCGGATAGGTTGGTGGCGTGCGGGCGGGTAACGAGATTCCGTGCTTTTGAGGTATTTGGGGGGATATATCTTTCTCCTTCCTTCTTCTGGTCCTTCCCTTCCTGGATCCGCGCAATCGAGAAATTTCGAATAAAAGGGGGGTGGGCTCTATACGTACCGAACTGATGGATAAATTGGCTGGATGGGGGATGGTTGTCGAAAGTCGAAGGGGTTCGCTTTCACGGCCGGCGGTCGCTCGACTAGATCGAAAATGTTCTGCTGTGCGCCTTCGCCCTAAACGGCCGCTAAGCGAGGCACGGGACTCGGCGTCGGAGAAACATCCCCCCCTCCCCCCTCCGCCTCTTCCGCCCTCCGCGCGCCGCTGATAACGATAAGCATTGGCATGCTTCCATGCTGTCATGTGTTACTGTGTTTATACTTGCTTGACTCCATTGCATATTCAGCAATGATCTAATGTCTAATTCTGCAGCTTGAACACACAACAAAAGGCGAGAAGATGGATCCCTCCCTCAAAATGGATCCGAAAATGGATCCCAAAATGGACACCAGGAAGATCAGCGCCCAGCGTCTTCCCCCGCCTGTCCTCTTTCAAGGCCCACCATCACATAACGCCTCCAATCTCTCCCTACCACCCCCGGTATCCGCTGTCCCAACAGCAGGGACGAGTCCGCGCCCGCCTCTACAGCGAAACCGCTCCTCTCGCGGCCTGGATGCCCCGGGGTCCCTGTCGCCGTTCCTCAGCCGCAAACAGTCTAAGGGGGAGGTGGACGGCTCCGAGGCAATATGGCAGGAGATGCAGAGTGCATTGTCGGAGGTGGAACTGAGTGCCACAACGGGTGAACATGTCTTTGGAGAAAAACACTCCGAGGCGTTGGAGGATCTCCGCACAAAACAGCTAAAGCTCGCGCAGGCGTGGGCACGCAGTGAGGCGGGGGATGAGGTCGTGGAGGCAAAGGGAGCCGCTGTCGCGAAGAGTAATGCATCGTTACGGCCGGCGTCGCGAAGTACGGCTGGTGCGGGGGAATCGGGTAATGCGGAGGATGGGGCCTCTAGGAACCTGGATGAAGAGACAGAGAAGGATATCCTTCTTGCGCGGGAGAGACGTGAGGCGAATGATCGGTACTTTGATCGGGTTAATAACGGTGTGTTGGATGTTGTGGCAAAGCTGGAGGAGGTTGCTCAGGCTATGCGCGCTGTCGAGAGGGAGAGCAAAGACATCTGGAGCGACACCGATAGCATGACTACGACTGATACTGGGTGAGACTTGGCTGGCCCAAGGCAGCGCTCATATGACTGGAACTGTATGCCGCTCTCTATAGAGTGAGGTGACTGGCATATGCATCTTGCCAACGGAGCATACAGATTGACCACCAGCAATAACTTAGTCAAGGCAATTCCGTCGAGCCTGTGATATTGTACATCATACATCATCGCTCGCCTTGAAGCACGTCCGCCTGACTACATCAGCAATACCGCTATTCAGCGCCTCAGAACATGCATCCCCTTAACAAGCAAACAGTAAAAACAATAAAAATAGCATTATCGCTATTCGAATAACAAAACAAGGGTATCTGAAACATATTCCACACCGTATGGGCAAACCCCCCTCCCCCCCCCCCGCCACCCACATATATGATAACCAACAAAACTATACACACGAAACAAAGCACCTACTCTTTCTTGACTAACCTTACCACCGTCTTCCATCCCTCAACAGCTGTATCCCTCGCATCTTCCCAGCGACTCTCATACGCCTTCCTTGCCAACGTCTCCACCTCCTGATTCCACCGCTGCTTCAAGAAATCCTTCAGGGGCGGTTTCGACTCCCGTAGCTTCTTTATCTCCTCCTGTTCAGCATCACTAGGTAGTAAGCGACGGTCATACGCGCCAGTAGACGAGGCCATCCAGTTCAAAGCCCGTGTTTGTTCGCGGATGAGATTGCGCTGCTCGAGGCGATTGGCCTTGTGGACTTGGAGAGTGATGTACAGGACTGAGGTGGTTAGGGCGAAACCGCTGAACTGTGGGCGTGTTAGCTTTCGTTCAGTTCTGGGTAGATTGAGTTGAGAGGAAGAAAAGGAAGGGAAGAAAGGAAGAAAGGAAGAAAGGTGATGGGACATACGAAGCCGGCGAAGAAGCCCATTCTGACTTTAGATTTTTTTTTGTGATAAGAGTGACGAGGTATCCACGAGGTGTCTGGCCAGAGGGGGAGGTGAAAAGCGGGGAAAACAAAGGCCTTCCTTGCGGACAATCAGACGATCTTGGGTTCAATAAGGAAGGGAGGACAGATGGATGAATCGGGGGCAGGGTTGAGTCCACGGTAAGAAAGAGCAGGTATAAAATAGACCGAATCCTCTCCAAATCCTTAGGAAACACCGGACATTGGATTAAAAAGCCCCGGGGAAGACAAGCCACCGCAACAGAAGAAGTCGATAGTCGATGGAAAGTAGTTGATGGAGGTTCTTCGAGGGCGGGATCGGGGCCGACCAGGCCGCACTCCGATTGGCTACGGCGGCTGAATCGAATCTTTCCCGCTGCAGATGCTCATCACTTTCTCGACAACGACGACAACTGATCCGATCTCTTCCCCAGCCAGGCCATCTGTCCACTCCAATCCATCTCCCTTCAATCTCCCTACGGCGTGACCGAATTGTCCTCCTTCGTCCGCCCAGCCCCCCAACATCCGGGCTCTCGACAACCCCGAAACCAACCCAATCTTTCACCCTCATCCATCCACCCCATAAACATTCACCATGGCCGGAGGTGCAGCCAAATTCCGCCACTTGAGCCGCAAGTCGTCTCACCGTCAAGCTCTCCTCCGTAACTTGGTGACCTCTCTCTTCAAGCACGAATCCATCACAACCACCTGGGCTAAGGCGAAGGAGGCGCAACGACTAGCCGAGCAGCTGATCACCCTGGGCAAGAAGAATTCCGAAGCTAGTCGGAGACGCGCATTGTCGACGTTCTATGTATGCATTCCACCCTTAGACGGAGCAGCCTGTCCCGGGGATGCAACCTGTCCATGAGGGGAAAAAGCAATGAAGGATAGCAGCTAACCAAGCGAATTTAGACCCCTCACGAAATCCTCCCCAAACTCTTCGGTCCTCTGCGTGAACGTTACGCCGAACGGCCAGGCGGTTATACCCGCGTGCTCCGGGTCGAGCCCAAGAAGGATGATCAAGCGGCCAGCGCGATCCTAGAACTAGTGGACGGGCCGAAAGATATGCGGTTTGCATTGACGGCACGGACGGTCGCCAGACAACGGTCGCAAGGATTGGAGACGCTCAACGAAATCACCACCATGAATGTCAACAAGGTGACGCGGTTCAGGAAAGGCGGCGTGGCGGATCTGGAGCGCGAGATCAAGCGCTTAGAAATTACGGGTCATGGTCGGGAGGACAAGGCGAAGCCCGCCAAGCCCGCGAAGCAATAGAGGGGGGTGCGTTGGAGTATCTGTATTATCTTACCGCCGTGTTTCATTTTCCATCCAGTTGGCCATTATGATTGTAATTCTAGCTGTTCCCTCTCTTACTCAAGTGTCATCGAAATCATCATCGAAGAGGTGGAGTTATACAGTTGATTTATCTAAGCACTATCCCCCGCCCCCCACCCAGCCAGCAAGATCTAGCAAACATAGCAATGCTGAAAGTACATGAGGAATTCAGGTTTCCAACTGAGTCCCGGACGCCCATCAAATCCCAGTCGTCGACCGCTACAGGTGGGGCGGCGCGGACAGGACATGAAACCCAAATTCCGCTCATTAAGTCATTTCTCGCTCTGATGGGTGACGCCAAATGGCTCCATCCGTCCCCGTGTCTAATCTGCCTGCGATAGAACGGCCATGTCAGGAACCTTGCCACTGGCGACACACCACGACAACAAGGAAGCATATGTGCTTTTGTAATAGCGGTCAACCATCTCATTGAGAACCCTCCCCGGTTGGCCAGGGGGAGAACCCTAGTTGATCCTCGGGAGAGTCGCTCCACCCGAAACGACGAGCGGCCCGTTTTTGGGAGTGGGAAGCGTGTTGCCCGAGTAAGGATGGGTCGAGCTAGGGCCATTCCGCGGCTTCAAGTCAAAGTCTGATGGAACCTCGGATGGTGGCGGTTTGGGGGGAAGATGCGACGGTGTCCCCCACTTCGCAATAGAATCTCTACCTCCGGAAGGTCCACCGCGACTCAGACCATGGCCAGCCGAGCCAGACGCTTCTTGAGGCTTGCTGTTAGCATCTTGATATCCGGGCCACTGAGGCTGAATCCCTGGTTGTATGCCAGGGTACGGATTCATTCCATGCTGACTGCCCTTGCTTGGATGTCTCGCTAACGGTGCACTACCGGGGACAAACGAACGGGTTTGAGGGTTGAAAGGTGACCGGTTAAAGCTTCCCGGTAAGGGGTGGGCAACCGAGTGGCTCTGCATCCCGGGGCTCAACGGCTGTCCGTGATATTGCGTATAGGGGTATGAGGTGGGTGTATGAGGCTGGGTTTGATAGCTGGCCCACGCAGACGGAGGAGGGTTGCGATGTGAAGGCTGTGGGTAACCGCCAGGATAAGGTGGAGTGGACCAACCGGGATTGGGTGGATATTGAACAGAGTTGGGCATGGGATAGCTGCTTAATGCAGGGGAGGACTTGGTGGATGCCATCGCTGGCGACTGGTTAATGGTCGCATATCCCGAGTAAGGGGACTGCTGCGGCACAGGGCCATTCTGCCACGGGCCGCTCGGAGTCATCTGAGGCGATACTGGCATCGAGTAATGCGGCATAGCGTTCATGTTCATGGGTCCGGAATACATAGGACCGGTCGAGCCACTATGACCATAGCCCATAGTAGGCGGGGACACGCCCGGGCCAACCATGCAAGGCTGATTGGGGAAAGACGGATCGTTCATAGCCATGCCGTAGGGCATGGCTCCGTTGGTGTAGTGCATCCCGGGATAATATGCGTTGAATTGAGAGCGAACTTCGAAGCTGTCATCGTGAGGTGTTTTCTGCCTGTGTCCCTTTCTGCGTCCGCTCGCTGAGCTCGAGCGTGACATATTGGTACCGGTCTCGCCATTTGCATTCTCAGAAGGCTTCGTCTCTGCAAAGTCCCGGAAGATTCGCTCCCTAGCTTCCTGATACTTGGCTTCTCGTTCCTCCCGGGTCAAACTCAACCTGTCTTTGGCCGGGGTAGCTCCGGCGGAGGAACCGCCACGCTCTCCATCACCACTGTCGCCGGCCTCTGACCCATTCTTCGATGGAGCGGAGGAGCTGGCCGCAATGCTTCCTTCTGTGGAAGGTCGCTCACTGTCAGTCCGACGCATGATTTTCATGGCAGGCATGGCGGGAGGTGGGGTACTGCTACTGGCAGCGTGCAGAACCGAAAGCGGTGTGGGCCTACAGCAATCAGTATACAGTTGATCCAAACTTCGCATGCAGATGTGACAACGGTAAAAGGGGACTTACAGCCGACAGAATGGGGTCCGGTGAAGTCTGACAGACGTGACGTTGTTGTCAACAAAGTGGGTCAAATGATAGTAATCTCCCAGCTTATGCGCGAGGAGCCGTCCAAAAGCGTTTGAAGGTGGCAGTTCCAAAGAGTGCTCCCTAGTAAAACATCAGTAAATTGTACAGGCGGGTGTGCAACGCGCTGTGCCGACTCACTTGGAAGTTTCTATAAAGTGTCGGACTTTCTCCTCCAATTGAAGAATTAAAAGTCGGTCCTTGGGAGATTTCATAGCCTCAAGAAGTTTCTCATCTGGCTCCGATGGGAAGCCATGGATGGGCCGTTCATTTTGGAAAGCATCGGCATTCGGGACGACGTAATTGTTTGCGACAGTGTCCGAAAGAATGGCACCGTTTGTGCGCTGGATACCATCGTTAAAAATCGGGCCCGGAGGTTGGAGTATTCCTCTCGGTCTTTGTAGGTCCCGAAAACCACGAGCACCTGACTCTGAGCCTGTCAACGAGTTCGGGGCACCGGAGGCAGGCCCGGACAGGGACTCCTCTTCATCCACAGCTTGGACGCTAGCACTGTCATCGGGACGCAATGAATCTTTCTCGTCCATTGCGAATGTGGTCACCGATGCCATGCTCTTAGAATCGAAGCTCGTGGGCTTGGTCGAAGAATTCGAAAGGTGGGTACGGTCGTCCTCAAATGAGGTCTCTCGTTTCAGAGAACCGCTGTCTGGAGCTTCACCGGAGAACACATGGCTGCCATGATACTTCTTTTCTTCAATATGGACGTTATGCACGGCCTGTGATAGACTGTCGACGTTTCGATCCATGGTGACAGCCTCGCCTCGGACGTTACTCGGGGCGCCCTGGTCGGAGCGGACGTATTCCGAGCCATGCTGTTCGGAACATGAGAGGTCGTCGACCAACTGTGAGCCGTGCACCTCGTCAGGTAAGACGGGAGCTTCCGGGATCGATGGCGGAGGCATAGCCGCAATCTGATCCAACGGGTCAGCAGGAACCCTTCCACGAGCGATCCGCGTCGCGACACCCACCTTTGCAAAGGAAAGACGATGGTCGTCTCTGGTGGAACTGGTGGATGCCATTATTCCCTGACTCGCTGAGCAGAAGGTCGAGGTGTCTTCTAGCGGTCCTTCCGCGGAGATGAAAAACGATCGGATACGGAGGGATTGAATAAGGGGAAAACCCGACGAGAGAGACGGTACTCCAACCCGTTCAGATGTTGACGGGGACGAAACCGAGAGTCGAATCGATCAAAAGCCACTCAAAGATCCCACTTCACACAAGCCCAAAAAGAAAGACGGTACATCTCTGGAAAACGTAGTTCGCCATAAGGAAAGCTGCTTCGACGTTAGGTCCGGTCGGAATGCCACCAAGCCGTGCAGTGGAAGAAGCGGGGGGTTGGAGGTGACAGGCTGAGAAGCAGCCAGACCCAGGGACGATGCAGGCACGCAGAGACAGAGAGGGGGAGGAAGGGAGGTGACTGCTCTTACACGATGGTCAGAACGATTGGCTCATGGCTCTTTGGGGGGGGGGAGGGGATGGAACTCTTGTCTTTCTTTTTTAAAAAAAAAAAAAAAAAGATTCAAGAGGGGGGAATGAGGTTCCTCCTACAGAGTGATCAGGACACACGAATCAAAGCCAAGCTGAAGAGGGAGTCGTGACGAAAGCGCCCCTTCGACTTTCCACTAAGGCCGGAGAGTAAGTGGGTAAGGCAAAGCCGACGATGCTGGACCGGCTTTTTGGAACTTTTGGGCTGAGAAGGAACGAGCAACGCTTGAGTCGATCGGGCGGGTTTCGCTTGTCTGCTCCTCCTTCGTGGGCCGCCGCCCGCGCTTAGTCTCTTAGCCGCGCGGCTCGCCCAGGCCAGCCCGGCCCACACACTGCCTGCGACAGCCGCGGGGGAAAGAGCTTGGGTTGGCTGTTGACATCTCCAGGCCAGAAGAACGAAAGATCTAGCAAGTTCGGCCGGCGTGCGGGGATCCTGCTCTTGTGCTCTCGCTCTCCAGACGGGTAGCTATTGTCTTCAGCTCCATGAATCGCTATCGAAATGCTCCCGGGCTTAGAGGCCCTACCAAGGCAACCCCCAGCACCTTGTGTCAAAAATGCTTGAAACGAGATATGTTCCTGCCATTTAGCTCTCTCCCCGATGCACGCTGACAGTTCTAGCACGGCACTACAGTTATGAATGTACCGTCACCGCTCAGGAGCGGCCGTACATGTCTCGTCCCTCGCGCACGCAGCAGTTGCAGAACCCGAAACTGCGGCCGCAACTCTCGGCCGACGTCCCCGGTGACTCTTCGCGCACGTAGGTTGTTCGTCTGTAAGTTGGCCGGGAATGAAACTAAAGATGCCCTCAGGAAAGGACTAGCCACCGAAATCCTCGCCAAGCGCGAGGAAGAACGTGGTCGCAAACGAGACCTCGACGAGGCAGACCCTCTGGACAACCGCACGCAGATGTCCAAACGAGCTCGGTCAGCATCCTCCGATTCCGCCAGCTCTGTAGCGACAATATCAACCAGTCGGTCACACTCACGATCCCCTCCTCGTCGTGGAGACTATGGCACAAGAAGTAGCCATGATCGAACGAGATCCATCTCCTCGCACCCTTCTGGACAGAGAAAGAGACGCTATAGCGATGCCTCTTCGTCCAAATCGGCGGTATCTTATTCGTCCGCCGAAAGAGGGCCCCGATCTCGGTCGCGCGAATGGCAGAGTGACAGAAACACCCGGCGGAGGCGTCGAGAATCCAGTCCCGAAGAACGAGGTCGGCCTCGACACATGTCGCGAGATCGTGAACGGCGGGATCGGTCTCGAAGTCGAAGTGTTGACCAAAGTCGATTCGCACGGACGAGACGGTCCATGACTCCGGAACGGTTGCCTGAGAATAACTATCCGGGCTCAAAGGATCATCTAGATCGTCCGGGTCCTTCGCAGAGCCATGCCAGCAATCTGGGCGGTGATAGACGCGACCAAGGACGTCCGCGACGAGAACGGAGTCTCAGTCCTTATAGCAAGCGTCTTGCGTTGACGCAGGCCATGAATCTGGGCAATTAGGTGTCTTCGGCTTGGTGTTTTGAATAGAAAAAGTACTGGACAAGGATGTGTGGGAGTTTGGCGTTTTCCCCTTTCGAGGCTCATCACCGCATGCTGATCCCCCAAGGCTTAATTAACGGGGGACTGTACTATAGTAAGACCATACAGCAGGCTAATGCATTGAAAGTAATTTCCAAGTGATCCGTATGCAAATATCCTCAACGCCTTGCGACACTGTCCCAAATCCTCGACTGTGAGCGCCTAAAAAGCAAGATGCAAAGAGATGAGACCGAATCGCAACCGCTACCATCCATCTTTTCCTAGGGTATCAAAATCATGCCGTCTCGTCGTCCTCCAATTCTTTTCTTGCCACCTCTTCTTCCCTCTCGCGGATGTGGATGCCCTGGACCAACATGTCACCCTCAATGCCCACTTCCTCTCCCGGTTGATCTCCATTCAGTCCCGGCCCTTTGGCCTGAGCTGCGCGCTGCGCATCCTCTATCCGTTGGCGGACGAGCCTCGCAACCGCATTCTGTGTCCTCACATTGAGAATGTTCATCTTCTCATCCAGGTCCCGCTTCAAATCCCAATTCGGCTTCTTCGGCTGTAACTTGAAAAGGTCGATCGGCTGATCTCCCTCCTCGTCCTTCTTGGCTTGCTCTGCGGTGGCCTTTGCGATTTCGGCAGCTTGCGTTTCCACGGTGACTTGCCCATCTATGGGGGCCATGTCGAAGCCCAGCTTCGGGCCCCGAGTCTCTGCATCGTAGTTCCGCCCGGATAGGTATTGCTTGGTTACATCAGAAGCGGCATTATCTCTTTCGTCCTCGGCGGCAGGAGCTTCCATCGATGACTCTCGCTCTGGCTCTGGCTGTTTTCGTTTCAATGCAGCAAGCTTTGCGAGACGAGCTTTGCGTTCTGTCGCCGCCGCATCGAGCGAGGCATGATTGGACGACATGACGGCGGGGAAAATCGAGTATAAAAATCGAGCGGGGAGAGGATTTTCCCAGTTTCGTGTCGGAACGAGGCTTGAATTCAGGGATGATCGTTGGGTAGTCCCACAGAAAAGTCGGGAACTCTTCAAGAATAGTCTCAGGGTCACCAAGATGCGAGACGATGGGGTAAAGAGCAAGAGCAATGAGATCTCCAGTGGATGATACACAGGAAGTAGTACTCCGTAGTAGGCGGTGATGCGCCACACTGCCAGGCCCCACCAGCCACACCGGCGCCGGAGGAAAATCCGGCGGCAGAAAGAAAGATTGGCTTCAGCAACCGTCCTTCCCTCCTTTCCCGGGCCCAAACCCGCACTGATAGTTATTCTGGCAACCTTCTAATCCTTGCAAGCTATGAAATGAACAGACTCTGGTCCTGAATGTTAGTTTGTCTGCCTAAACTCTCGCGTTCCCGCGTCTGCGCTGGATTGCTATCCAGTGTCCCGCAGCACAGGCTCCGCCTCGGGCAACGGAGAGCTCAGGACATTGCACCCTTTCACGACAATGCACCGCGTTCGAATACGTCGCCGTCGGAGAAGCCTGTCGTTTCGGAGGGCAATGTGAGAATCGTCAACGTCCGCTGTACGAATATCCTGGGAAACAAATGGCAACATCCCTCCAATATGACCTCCGCTTATGGTTTAACTATTGGCCGATCTGCAGGAAATGGTCTGCTTCACAGTCCGCCATCAATGAGTCGGGGGGTCTTGACGCTGGTATCGCCATGCACTGGAGCTCGCAACCTATCATCATCAACGATCTTCAACAATGATACTGCGTCTTCCGGGGTGGGGTCGAATTGGATCCATCCGCGTGGTTTGCCCACCTCAACGAACCGACCTATTCGAGAAAGTTTCACTTTTGCCAAGCCCGAACGGCAATTGCTCTTTGGCCCGTCAGTGAAAGCCCGGGATCTGGCTGTAAGGTCGGAAACATATCTGTACACTGGATTAGAGATTCGACAGTGGAGATTGGCCAACAGAGAGCTGTACCAGGCTAGATGGGATGGGAGAGAAGTGGAGGAAGAGTTCGTTGACTATCCGTTGGACGAAACCGATACACGACTACTTGAAGCCCTACAGGACGGGCTGGAAACGTTCTGTAGAGAGTGGGATTCTCTAACCATGGTGCAAAAGGAACTCCACTGGGCACCATTGTCGCTGTGGCTATTGTGGAACTCTCCCACGCTAACTCTGAATTTCCTCTTGGCCACCTGTCAGAATTCCCAGGTCAAAGCGCCCTTTGCGTTGGTCGCGGACTGTCTGATCTATCTCGACGACCTACATCGGGCTGAGGTGGAGCGATGGGCAAACGGTCCCAACAATTTCCGATCTCTCATAAGGATATGCTTGGATCCTAGCCGCTGGCCTGTCTCCTATGTACCGCAAAAAGGTGCGCGTCTCTATTTAAGGATGGCAGACCGCAAAGATATCTACAATGCCTGGGAATACGTGTCCGAGCACCGTCACAGGTTGAAGGGCGAGACTTGGCTTGCTTTTATGACCCGCTTCACAGAATTTGGGGACGTTCCCAGCGCAATCCACGCCCTGAAGCTTGCAAGGCAGTCCTTTATTTACCTGAGGATAAACCCCATGAATGTCATGGTTTCCCGCCATTGCGGGAAGCTCTTAACACTTGACTCGGTTGTGAACAAATCGAATGGGCGCAATTTCCGCATTCTCCCTGTGCTTCTCAAGATGGGGATCGAACCAGATCGAGACATGATGAACGTGGTTCTGTCCAACGCTCTTAAGACAGGGGATCCTCAGTTAGGTCTTGACGTGCTGCGCTATATGAAGGCTCAAGGCTTCGAGCTCGACTCCTATACTTATTTGACTTTACTACGCGATGCAGTCGCTCGTCTAGACCAAGAGCGGATTGCGCACTTGATGGATGAACTCGAAAGGCGGCCGGAGCTCAAGAAAAACCCTTACATAGCGAGTAAGCTTTTCCACTCCCATTTTGTTTTCAACGTGAAGAATCTTGATGCCACTTCAAACCGCCGCGAGATCTTCTACTCCCTGTTGAACATGTATCACCAACTGCATGACATCACGCCGTTGCAGGATCTCTCTATAGTACCTCGCGATTACAATCCTCCAACAAGCGGCGAGAAGGCACCTCCCTCTGCTATTGCCCTGTATCTCTTGATTGCGACTTGGCTCCGATGCCAGACCCAGGTGGCCAATGTCGACCGCGTTTACTTCAAGTTCCGGGAACTTGTGAGCCAAGGCCACAAAGATATCGCCCCTCTCGCTGCGACCGACTATGTCTATAACGAGTTCATGATTGCATATCGGAAGAACCCTCATGGGCTTCGGCCGGCTTGTCGTGTCCTGGAAGACATGCTACGCTCCGCCAGTGAGAGTGGCGGCGATACTGGCAGCCCCGAGGCAACTATCACACACACCCTGCCAACGGTCCGGACATGGACGCTGTTGTTGAGTGCTTTTATCTGGAACAACCAACCACTTGCCGGCGAGAGGGTGAAAGACATGATGGCTAGTCACGGAATTGAGTTTGACATGGATACCTGGAATATCATCATCTCCGGGTTGGCGGCCCAGCAAGATGCAGCTGGAATCGCGCAGTCCCTCAAGGAACTGGAAGCTCAAGGCTACACTGCCGATGCTTATACGATGAAGAGCCTGAGCTACCTTCTAGAACCAGAGCAACTCTGGGCTGCAATGGAACAAATGGACTTCAAATCCGCGTCGTTGATGTCCGAAGGCTTTCAGGAGCCTGCTCCTACCCCGCCGGAGCTGGATGAGAAGGACGATGAGCAGCCCGCCCCTATTTTCCGGGAGCTGGAAGAACTGGAAGATGGACTGCCTGCCCCTGTCTCTCTACAAATGGATGAGATGGAAGATGAGCAGCACACTCCTGCCCTTGTACAACTAGATAAGTTGGAAGATGAGCAGCTGCTCGATCGAGGCCTGCAGCGTCTGAAGGCCAACGCATGAGATACCCTTCCATTTGTTTTCCGTGGCTTTTTTTTTTTTTTTCTTGCACTTCCAGCGCTGGCATGTAAATACGGTGGTTTCGGATAAAATCCTATCGAGCATTGGTGTCCGGATAGTGAGGGACTTTTGTGTACGATATACAGATCAATGACCATAAGGGATCCCTGCAACAAAAATAGACGCGGAAAGAGAAGCTTCAGTAACGCCACCGCCTGGTACAACGACCATGCTATTGTGAGCCCGTTAAAAAAAAAAAA
>KV907493.1:2933305-3064429 GCA_001990825.1 Aspergillus carbonarius ITEM 5010
GCATAGCATGGGCATATATAGACGGCTGGAACGCATGAATGATGATGATAATGATGATTGGAGAATGGATGGGCGGGTACACGCTAGTAAAGAAGGCCAGTCCCAATGCGGCCAAGGCCACGGCGAGCTCCACTCCAATGGCATCCCCCAATTGCAGCAGCCCACGGTGATTGGCGGGTGCGTGGCAGGTGGGTGCACGGCGGCGGATGTAACTGGCTCGAGCTGTCGGTTGGGGTGGAGGTGTCAGTACCAATGTAGATCCGGGGTCTCTCTGGATAGTCTCCCGCCTCAGAAACCGGTTCCAGACTGATAACAGAGTCTCAGGTACCTAGGGACGGGGCACGCTATGAGGCTGCGTCCACGGATCTCAAGGACCCAAAGATGAGATCCGACTACCACGACCACGACCACGACCACTGACTGCTACCTGCTTACCTGCTACCTGCTACCTGCCACCTGCCACCTACCTCCTACCTACCTACTACTAGTCCTACAACCACCTACAATCACAACCCCGGAGCACTCTGATCCTATGCGTGTCCCCGACTTTGTCGCCGTGGCGGTTTCACCCCGAGGATCTTTCGGGCCCCTCGCAGCCCGGCCCGTGTGATTGGCCGCCACCACGTCATAGCGTTGCACCAAGACACCCGCCGTATTTATACTATACGGTTCTCTCTTCTATTAGTCCTATCTGTGATATTAGCATCCGGGTGGGAGTCTGCCTCTCCTCCGTATATATATGGCCAATGTGCCTAGGTCTCTCTCTCTCTCTCTCTGTCTCTCTCTGTGGTTCAATCGCAATTTCCATAGACTGTCTCCTCCACGCATCCGTCTACATTCCTATACTAATTAGATCTATACCCCGGACATCTATCGGTCAACCTCAACCAAAGCACCCATAGACAACACTCACACATAGTACACACCTATACAGAGATAAAGTCAGCATCAGAACATGCGTCACTTCGACACCTGGCTCGTCCGCGACCCCTACTCTCTCTTCCACTACTACCCCAGTGGTCGTCGCTGGCCCGAAACCCTCCGCGAATTGATTCAAACCCGCCAAATCTGCAGTCCAGAGGCCTCCTCCCATGCACCCATCCCAATCCCCCCAGCAGACAGCACCTCCCAACCCACCAGCGCCTTCTTCCAACGCCTCCCCCCGGAAATCCGACTCATGATCTACGCCCACGTCTTCGACCAAGACACCACCATCCACCTCGTACAAATCAAGAACAAGATCCGTCACGTACGATGCACCCATCCCAGCCCATTGGAGAAACACCGTCAATGTTGTCCCGCGACGGTAGCGAGATGGCGCACTACACCTTCACCTACTACCACCAATACATCTACCAGAACGACAAATGCAATATCCCCCTCCCCTCCCAAACCACCCACCTCCATCCCCAACGCCAACGCCCCCAAAGAAACAACCACAGAACCCACAACCACCAAACTCTACCCCCACACCAACCCCTCCCTCCCCGACTCTCTCACCCCCCAAACATCAAATCTCTTGCACGTCTGCCGCGCAATGTACACCGAGGCTTCCTCTCTCCTCTACCGCACCGTAACATTCGACACCGACGACCTATACACATTCCTCGCCTTCGCGGGGCAAATCTCCCCTGGGCACAGAGACAACATCCGCTCGTTGACCATTCACTACACGCCAATCTGGACTCCGCTGTCAGGCCAGGAACATGCGTTGTCCGTGTATACGCATACGCATAATGATGCTCTTTGGAATGGAGTCTGGGAGGTGGTGAGACGGTGCAGGGGGTTGGAGGGGTTGCAGCTGGGGTTGGATTTGGGGAGTTTTGTCGGGGTGAATCTTGCTGGTGGTGGTGGTGGTGGTGGGAATGGCAATGGGGGGATGACAGTGACGGGGGGGCATCCAGTGCCGTTTGGGATTGAGGAGAATTGGGTGCAGCCGTTGTTGAAGCTGCGAGGGTTGAAGCGGTTTGAGTTGGGGGTTCTGGTGAAGTGTGATCGGATTGCGAGACGAGTGTTGGAGGCTCAGGGGTTGGTGAAGGATGTGGAGGGGTTGAGGGAGAGATTGAGGGGGATGGTGTGTCGTGCGAGGGATGAGGAGGAAGATGCCGATGAAGACGAGGCCGGAGGACGAAGGAGGAGGAGGAGGAGGAGGAGGGAGGGGAGGTTGGCGATTATGGCGGCGGAAAGCTAGAGGGACCAGGGTGAATTAAGAATAGACTTGGTTATAGAACTACCTACCACACACGACACATACCGTCCCGAATCAGAATGCATCTAACAATCTAGCTGTACATTAATCCATCGCATGCATCCCAATCCCCATGCAATTTGCCCATCCAAAACATCCCCGCAATCAATTTCATCATCACATTCCCCGCCTCAAGACGTCCAACTCGCCATGACTCATACCGAACGAACGATTCTATTCCCGTCCCAAAAGTCCCGTCGCCTAACTTACACCGGCACATCGTCCTAGATTAAGAGTGAGGCGTCGCCTCCATCGTGCTGCGCTCCACCTCCGATTCGTGGTCTTCCTCGCTCGTCGGCGACGGCGCCCGGCTGCCCACCAAAGAGTGCCGACTGCGCATCTGGGCCATGTGTTAGTCAATTCCTCCGGCCAAGCACACGGCGCACTCACCCATGCCCGAACACCCCCAATCAGCCCCAAGCTGTAGCCCGTCGCAAAATCCGGCTCGTTCCGGCCGTTGCCAATCGTGCTCTCGGGACGCCCCAGTGCCTCCACCCGCGAGACGTGCGCCTTGCTGCCCAGCACCGGACTGGTGACCCCGCTGCGTGAGCCGCCCAGGTCCACGCTGTTCCGCGCGCTTGACAGCGGGCTATTGGGCCGGCTGTTCTGCCAGAACTGCCGCAGCTCCCGGCCCAGCTCCTGGCCTGTCGTCGTCCAGTTGGTCCGGATGCTGTCCCGGAGCTCCGCCACATGTCGCTTAATCTCTAGCTCATTCTTCTTGATCCAGGACACGTTCAGTTCCTGACGGGACGCTCCGCGCTTGAACTGTCGGGAAATATACCGGTCGTAGTCGCGAACAATTCTGGAAGCCTCGGGTTAGTCGCCGTCCGCCTTCCAATGCCACCACTACTCACCTGGTGATGATTCCCGTCGTGCTTACTCCCTCTGTCCGCTGCGTAACCAAAAACTTGCCTTGGGCCTTGATCGGGGCATAGATGTCGTCGCCCTCGTCCGCGCCGTAGGGCAAGTCGTCATGCGCCACATAGTCGATCTGGTGCTCTTCGATGAATTCCGGCGTCACGATCCAAGGACAGTCGGGAACCACTTCATCCACCCACTTGCAATGGCGAAGGCTCTCGGCACGCTCCGCACCACTCAACACCGTCAGACCCTTGCGCTTGTGTGTTTCGTCGTCCCCGGTCACGCCCACAATCAAAAACACCTCGGGGAACGCTTTCTTAGCCTGCTCCAGTTGTCGCATGTGACTGAGCACCCCTTGTTAGCAACAGATCGGCAAGCCCGACAGAAGATACATACCCCACATGGAACAAATCAAATACGCCGTCCGCATACACGCGCACCGGCCGCCCCGTCGGAGGAGGGTTGGTGCGATAACCTACGGGATCTTGAATGCCACCCCGGTCTGGCGGCCGCATCAACCGCTCTGATGTGTCCACCTGCAATCCCGGCCGGCTCTTGCTCCGACTCTCGATGTCACTGCTGGCCACGGTGGTCTCGGACGGCTCGCCAGGGTCCTCCTTGCTGACGGCCGATGGTGCGTCGGGCAGGTCGCCGTTGGACGTTGGGACGAGGGTTTCACTGACGGACGCCTTACGGGCCCGTTTGGGAGGCGGGACTGTGCCGGAGGTGACGTCTAGGGACGACTGTTTCTTGTGCTTGCTGGGCAGCGGGATGACAGAGCCGGTGGACTCATCGCCTTCCTCACCGGACGCGTCGCGGGAGGAGGGCTGCAGGAGCTCTGCAGGTGAGGGAATGGCGACATTGGCGGGAAGATGTTGGGAACCGCTGCGCTTGCGTTTTGAGGACGGCGGAGAGGACATGGTGGCTGACCGAGGAGCACAGCTCGACTTCTGTCGGAAGATTAAACGGGCGAGAGATAGACCGGAAGAAAGATCGAAGCGAGCGGTGGGAATTGGATCAGGAGGCGCAGTGTGAGACAAAACAAGAGGACAGAAAAGCAGAGGGAGAAGGTGAGGGAGAGGAGGAGCAGCAGCACGGGCGGTGCCGGGGAATGGATCCAAGACAAGAGGAGGGGGGGGGGGGAGTGAATTCCCTCAACAAACCATGGGACTGGGAGGAGGAGGAAGAAGAAGGAGAAGGAGACGAAGGGGGAGGGAGAGAAAGGGTCCTTGACAGGCGGGCGATCGAGAGACAATCGAAGAAGCGAAGCGACTAAAGAACGACTAGGGAAGTCTCACGACGAGCTCAAAATCTGCCCGAGTCCAGTAGGTACTACGACTATGAAGAGAGGCCGACTCATACCGCGGCCGTACCGCGTACCTTACTGAATCCTGCGGTGTACTAATCGGGGGATCCACCCCGGGTCCCGGGTACCGTATGGTATCTACTCCGTATGTACGGAGTATCCATTGTATGGTCCCCTCCCCCAACCAACCACCCGCCAGTCCCCTCCGATCGTTCGGCGCCGAGCTACCTATGCTCGCTCTATCTAGGTACTCCCCTACACTCGACACATCGCGTCGAATCCCTCGCTTACACCCGCGCAGCCAACGAGTCTATATGCATACGATATGAAAGGCTTCGACATACATGGCCCGCGTTCATCCCATGGCGGAAGCATTCAAACATGCACCGCCGGGTCCTCTTCCGACATGACCGGCTGGTTACGCCATCTCAACGCCGTCGGTTCTTCCCCCCAGGTACGGTCGAGACGGACACGGTGATGATAGAAGCGGGAGAAGCAAAGAAATCGGACAATCATGGAGATATCATGGTTCATCAACAGTGCGTTTTGTGCGGTATCTTGTTCATGGCATGAAACAGACGTACTCTCGTGAGGCCTGCCGCTCGCGGCTCTGCATAAAATGGAAAACATAACAAAACCCTCCGACCCGATCCCATGCATCCACCCCGCAACTCATGCCGAAATCGCGAGTGACGAAAGACAAAGCCCCGCGACGTAGTCCGCCTCCCCTGCAACCACCGGGCTTTTCAAAGGGACTCGGCAGGGTAATAGATAGATAGGCTGGCTGGCTGGCTGGCTGGCTGGCTGGAAGGAAGCCTGACGCTTCAGAAGGGGCAAGGAAGAAGGAAGAGCACGGAAATGTAAGGAAAGGGGAAACGGCAGTCGTAGAATCACACGAGGTTGGTTTTCAAAGAACCAAAATAAAGAAGGGAAGAAAAAAAAAAAAAAAAAAGAAAAAAAGAAAGGGGGAGAGAGATATTAGAGAGAAATGCAAGAGATCCATCATGACTACGAACTCGTAGGCTTTTGCGGCGTTCCAGAACCCTCCGCGGTGGTGGACGGCGACTCCGAGATCTCAGCCGCACCCGCCCGGGGAGTGTCCTTGGACTGTGGCCCAGGAGTCCCCTCCCGTTCATTCCGAGCGGCATCGGGAGAGTCACGGCGCACCTGATTGGCAAGGTCCTGGTCTTCCTCAGCCTGGTCAAAGAGTTCGTCATCGTTCTGCTCCGGAATCAATTCAGTGCCGTCCCCCAGGAGGATGATGCGGCCCGAGCGGACGCTGAAGCCACGCGCGCGGTCGTTCTCCATGTCAAAGTCATCCGGGTTCTCCTCGAATTGATTACGGATACCGGGGCCGCGGAACTCAGCTGCACCCCCCGTTCAGTCAGTAGGGATTGGAATTGGAGGCCGTGGGATCCTCGAGAGACTTGCCGTACTCGGGCGGAGCGCAAGGGCCGTCGCCGTTCGCCACGCGCTCAGCTATCTGGTTGTACCACTCCTCTTTGGTCCTACCGTTCAGAAGTCCGATGATGACCATCGTCATGTTGTCACAGCCGACGCCGCCGGTTTCGCTGTTGGAGGCCAGGCAGTTGTCCATCATGTTCTCACAGATGCGATAGAGATCCTGCTTTGCCGCAATGCCGCGGCGGACGAACTCCACCACGGACTGAGAGGACTGGCAATCCCAGATACCTGTAATCCCAATCAGCGACCTCGAAGCAAACTGCACCGATCATAAGAGACTCACCGTCACAGGCAATCACGAGGAACTCGTCATCATCACTGAGGTCGTGTACCGTCACGTCGGGATAAGCAGTAACAATTTGTTGTTCAGGGGATAGCTCGGGGCTCTTCTTGAATTCAAAGTCTCCAATGGCCCGCGACAAAGCCAGGTTACCATTGACACGGCCAAAGTCAACGAAGCCACCGGCAGCGCTAATACGAGCCTTCTCGCCTATTGTTGCTGTCAGCACCGGCCGGATTTGAGTCAAAATATGGGAGATAACTGACCTTCATTCTGAGGCTTGTGATCAAACGAGAGAGGCTTTGCGCGGCCCTTGACACCAAGAACGGAGCGAGAATCACCGGCATTGGCCTGGAGCCAGTTAGCAAACAGTTCAGGCCAAGGTCACCTATTCTACACAAGGCGAAGACATACCACCCAGATCTTGTGCTTTGAGATGATGCTGACAGCTGCGGTGCAGCCAGACACTTCCTCCTCATACTTCGGGTCTAGTCGGGTCAGTCCGTTGCTACTTCGGAGGGACAAGACGAGAATGAAAGGGGAGGGACAGGTGGAGAGGTTGCCCGGACTCCGATAATAGCGCTCACGAACCTTCCAAAATAGCCCGGTCGGTAGCGAGGAAGCCATCCTTGAGGGCCTGTTCGATATCGCCCTTGGCGAAAGATTCCTGCTTCGCGACGATCTTGTGGACATTTTCCCCGGCGAATAAAGCTACTTTGTCTCCACCGTGCCCGTCATATACACCAAAGAAAGCAAGCCGTTTGTCAGGATCGGTTGGTTTTTCGTTCTGGTCCACGAATCTGGCCTGGAGGTCTAGCACAGAGGCATGAGCATCCTCCATGCTGATTCGCCAGCCCTGCATGGCTGAAACACCGTATATACAGCATTCATCTTGACCCTCAGCGGAAGCCTAGGTGTCCCCCGATTTGGTTAGTGAGGTTGCAGGAAAGAGCGAGAGGCTCGGAACACAATGGAATGGTGACAGGTCATCCGCCCGAAATCGCGTGCAGGAAAAATTTCATCATTCTGTGGAGGGACCCCGCAGGGGGAGGGAGATCACCACACTGCAGCCCCTCCGGCACAAAGAGAAGTGATAAAATGAACACAGGAGAGAACCACGGAGCGGACAGTGGTTCACGTTGGACAAAATAAAGTGAAACCCCATGCGGGGAGGGCAGGGCAGGGAATGGAATGGAATGGCAACGCGGATGGTGCGAGATTGGAATGGCGTAAGGTGTGGTTTGCAGTGTGGGGGAAGATCAAAGACCAGGCGAACAGCGTGCTCATTTTCACTCACCTTATCGACGACGGGCTCGGACAAGGTCTGACCCATGATTTCTAGTGGATCGCAATTAACTGTTCACACAAAAAGAAGGCCCGTTACAGACATACACCACGAAAGGGGAGGAATAGGAGGGAAGTTCAAGGCCGGAGGATCTTTGAGGGGAGAGGGGGGGGGGAGGGGAGTGGAAGAGCCAGCAGATCAGGTGGAAGGGAAGATTAGGTTGGATTGAGGGCAAGGGCAGAATGACTGTTCGGGGAGGCGGCGAGCGGGACTGGGCCCAGCAGAAAACCCAAGAGGAATTCAATAATCACCCAGCCTGGAGTATCCGGAGTGACTACTAGGTACTCGGTAGGTGGTGGTAGCACCTATCAATGGGGAGAGTGGGGACCCGATTTCAACGATGACGATAGCTCTGGAATATTGGGTGAGACGTGGGAAGAAAGGGCGCTAATATACGGGACAATTCCAAAATTCTTATAATAACACCCAGACGTTAGGAGGGGTGGTGTCACAGGAAGGGGCAGAGATTTTCTGCACGATAATGGGCATCAATCATCATCAGAATAATCCCAAGGGCGTCAGCCGGCGGCAGAGTGAGCAGGTACGTAGGTACTACTCCGTACTCCCAGCGTACCTCCACTTCTGTCGGGAGGTGGTAAGTTAGCCAGGCTGCAAAGGTAAGGTACTCTCCCGGTACCTACACTATACCGTACGGCCAATGGTCAGTCTCGGCAGGCGGTAGGCCCGAACAGGGAGGAGCCGGATGCTGCCCTGCCCGTCGCGTGCCTCTAGAACCGGCAGTACTCCTCGTAGTAAGTGAATCGACAATGACGAAAATCCCTTGGCGTCGGCTGACCCAGTCCTCGCCATGTACCTCCCTGCCTCCCCTAATTTCCTCGACAGGCGATATCATGCAGCCTCCCAACTGAAGAGCTCATGGCGGAGCTGAGCCCGTAGCTTCATGCTGTCTTCCAGCAATGGCGTCCGTGCTACGGCCCTCACCTGATCCAGCACGTTGGCGGATTGACGGTAGGGATATCCGACCTAGAACGGGCGGGAGGGAGGCACGGGAGTACCGGGGAAGTACTTAGTGATGAAGTATATCAAATCAATCCCAGGAAAATGGGATCAGACCCATCCATCCGGGCGTACGTGTTCATACATGCGCACCAAACCGGTCCGGATTGAGTCCTACCACCGCCTACCTATCTACATCGGTCCACAGGCCGTAAGGACTTAAGGTTGGCTCCCGCGCAAGGGATCAGGGTTGCCTAGTTTCGTAACGGCCGGGGGGAGCTTCCATGAAGAGGGTCGGCATTGGCATTAGATGAAACGGGTCCCTGAGGTCCCTATCCCGCTATCTACCTATCTATTCCACCGTGTCTGCAACAAGTCCCGAATCCCGGCGGCTGGAGGTCATGTGGCAGGCATGGTCGTGCCTTTCCCCGCCAGACATCCCTCCTTCCTGGATCATCACCTGCTAATCAACTCTCGTGGGATCCGGCTATCCTGGTACTAGGATCTACAACACAGTGATCGGGACGTCCGTTCAGGATTGGTAGAGCCACTCTCTTTGACTAGCTAAGCCTGTCACAATTCTCTAAGAGAATCTAAGAGAACTGGGATCGCGTGTGGTTTACCCAACCATCTAGCTAGAGGGGTTACTGACAACTGTGAAAAGCAGACATGCCTCGACTTCGCCGACTAGCTTGGAATATGGAGACAATAAACTGCCAGGCCAGCTGCCACGTACAGCGTAACCCCGAACATCCATGGCAACCCCATCCAAATCCCATCCCAGGCCAATCCCGCTCGGAACAGCCCAGCAAGTAGAGGCCCAGACACCATAAGCCCAACGCTCTGGGCGAGTGCCATGGTTGTATTTAGGAGTCCAATGTGCGATTGACCAACCAGTGCACTGCTGACGCTGCGCAGAGCAGCGTAGTATCCCCATCCAAGAGCAACCAGGGCAACTCCCACTACAAATAGCGCCGGGTGGGACGCAAGAGACATGAAGCCAAATCCGGAAACCAAGATACATGCGCTGCCGAGTGTAATCCTGTGGTCTCGCTTTACGGGGGCGAAATACCTCCCGAGAAGCTTTGAAACCATAGGGAGGATGAGCACCAAAGCCAGGCAGTTCAGTACACCTTTGACGGCAATAAGTAGGCTTGCCTTGAAAGCATGTCAGCATATAGACCCAAATACTGCACACATGGAGCAATTGTACCTCTGCCAAGCTCCACGAAAAGCGCCGGGAGACATATTGGAGCATGAAAGAAACGGCTACGATGCCATAGCTAGACATGAAAAATGCAAGAGAGACAACGAGGGAGCTTGGATACTCGCAGACAAAGTCTTTGAGCTCGGTGATCTGCGAGCGAGCAAAGCGTACAATGCTCGACCACGTAAACGCCGGTGAGCCCTCAGGGCGGTTCGCTATCTCAGACTCGACCTCACCCCCGGGATTCCCAGCGGACTTCGGCTTGGTCTCTGGCAACAAGAGAACAATCAACGCGCCCACGATCTCGCAGACCAGCCCCAGCATCCATGGTATCCAAATACTCGAGGACATGATCCAGGCACTCAACGGGACTGCGACAATCTCGGACAGCAGCATAGCCCCCGACAGAATGAAATATGCACCGGAACTATAGGGGTTTATGGTCAGCGGGAAGGGACATCAAGACTGGCTAGGCAGCAATACCGCTTCTCTACAGGGAAGACATCTGCGATGATCGTCCAAGCTACAGAGTTGGTTATCTGAGAACCGCCACCAATGATCTGGAACAACGGCGTGAACCAGATTGCTTGGGGTGGGATGGTTGTATGGTACCAGGCTAGGATGTTGGAATTAGCGTGCCTCACCACCTCGCCGCATCAGTTCCACTTACAGATGAATCGGATTGCAATCTCCTCCATGATGATTCCAAGCAGACTCATGGCCAGGACTGGCTTGCGACCAATTCGATCCGCCATGAGACCATATGGAAGCGCCAGGATGATGCCCGGAAGCTGGTCAAAGGTGTTCATCCAGCCTTTGAGCAATGCTAGGTCTCCCTGCACATCGGCAGACTTACAAGATGGAGAAGCGACCAGAGGAAGGCCTCCGCCGGGGATGTTAGCGAAGAGCTCGGGATGCAAGCGCTGGCAGATGATTGACTCGAATGCCTGGAGTTGGGGAGCAACGGAGAGATAGTTGCCGAAATCCAGAGTGACGGCTATGAGGCACGCAGACAGCAAAACTCGATGTGCTCTACGGGTAGCACTCTTCCTCTGCACGGGGTGTTCATCGTGCTCAGCTAAGAGAGAGGTTGTCTCAGACGGCGGCTCAGGTTGGGGGGAAGCAATAGCCATGATAAAAGACCGAGGGCAAAGGATGGACCAAAAGAAACCCAAACCCAAGCCCCGGGACGGTGCTGGTGATAAACGAACTGGCGCTGATTTCATCAATGCTGATAAGAAGAATGAGACTCGTTCAGCCTCAGGTCCAAATGACGCTAAACGAACTAACGATTGCGCAGCCAAGGGGCTCGCAATCCCTCGTATCCTAAGGGGCTGAAACCGAAAGGATCCGTCGGTGACACATGGCCCTTCTCCGATGCCCGATAAGTGTCTGGCTAGGTAGGGATGGAGTCCGGAGTACGAGAGGATTGCATTGTTGTGCATTGACCGACGGCGCCGTACGCAAGACCGATAACATCGGCCCAATAGAATGGAGGTATTAGCTAGACACGACACTAGACACTAGACACTAGATACGGAACCGTCCAACGGCCCATGGAGAAATAAAGAAAGCAATTCAGAGGAACCCGTCCGAATCCATGGATATCACGCTCGCCGAACACTTTTCGAATCCCAATCAAATATGAACAGAAAGACCAAGCATTATCTCATTCGTCACCCCTCCCCCAACAAACTTACAAGAAACCCATTTCGGTTCTCAAGCTTGCGATCGGATCTCTTTGGCTGCCCTGTTGCTCATCCCAGCCCCGCTCTTCCGCCCGGTTCGAGCTCACCCGGCGTGAATTGGGGTCGTGAGGTAGGGAGTAAAGAGAGGGACTTCGCCGTAGGGACTGCCCGGCACCAGCCATGTCGCCCTGTGTGTAGAACCCGGTCTGATACCAAGGTCGACTGCTCTCCCCGATCTGCCGCTCAGTGGGCGGATCGTTTTCTTTACCGAAAACAAGTCCCTCCAACGGTTTCTTGCCATCCAAGCTCATTTCACTGTAGAACCGAGGCAGAGGTGCGATCGCGTCCGAGTAATTTTGGGCCAAACTCGATTGACTGGGCAATTTGCTCACAGGGCGGGGAGGTAGCATGTCGGCGGACTCTTCTGACAAGCTATGCAGATAAGCCGACTGGCGATTGTCGTCCGTGTAGATGGATGCGGACATGGCTGTCGACCACGGGCGCTCCTGGGTCGAGTGTCGAGATTCGTCGGCATAATTGGAACTGGCCAACGTCTCTGTCCGACTCACTATGCTGCGGGCGCGTTCTAGAGCCCGGCCTGCCGATGTACGGCGGCCGAATTGACCGGCGAACAGCGGGTTCGAAGAGTTCCGGCTCTTCGCGCGACTGTGGACAAATGCCTCCAACGAGTCGGTCTCGGAGATCGTTAGGGCGTCAGGTTCTACTGTGCGAAGGCTCAGTCGCCTTGAAAAGTCCCCGCTCTCCCTAGTCCGCGGTGGCGGCCGAGGAAACAACGGCGCGAGGTTTCCCACGTCGCTCTCGTCGCTCTGGAATGAAGCTTGCGTATTTTGCCAGGAGAGGCGGACCACCCCGTGCCCCGGAGGCCCAAATCCACCGGCTCCATGGCCAGCACCACTGAGCCGGACTGGGAGCCCGGAAGCAACCGTCGAAATGCCGCTCGACCGCTTGGAATACCTCCGTGATCGAGACGTCGTCGAATTCCGTTTCAGGGATCTCCTGGGCTGAATCTGCCGAAGTGGCTCCCGTCTCCGGGAACTAGTTGTGGCTCGTCTGTGTAAGGGAGGACTGTTCTGGAACGATAGGCGCTTCGGCTGCGCGGGCGTATCTCCTACTGGTTTGTTCTCTGTTGGCGCAGGCTCTTTCAGGGGAGCGAACCCCCAGTCAAACGTGGCATCCGAGAAGGTGTTTTCCTTGTCAGCTGCTTCGGGAAGCTGCTCACTATCGTTCAGAGAGCCTTCATTCCATAAGGGTAGCTCCAGCTTTGGAGGTTCGGATGATGGCGAAGGGATTCTGAGTATCTTCGGGGGCTCGCCATGGGCGGTCTCTTCGAAAGGTTGGCTAAGTGAGACATCATAGCGCTCTGGCCGTGGTGGTGGTGTCTTCTCGGGTGGCTGCCCATCCTCGGGGTTTGCTGCGGCCGCCTTACGTTTGTGACGCCAGCAGCAGAATAGAAGCAGGGCAGTGCTTATAAAAACAAAGGGAACGACGACGGCGATGGCAATGATTCCGGCCTTGCCTCCACGAACTGTATTCTGTTGACTAGGCTCTGTAGAGCTGGTCGTGTTGTGCCCGTCTGTGGTCCCTTCTGCCACCGTCTTGATGGTGAACTGACGAGTGTCCTCTGCGGTACCCTCCCGGGCTGTCAGGTTGATATGGTAACTTCCCGGACTGATATCGGAGGGAACCTGCCCAAAGAGGGTCTTGTTGTCACGATTGTAATGAAGCCAGGGAAGGTCTTGCCCTAAATCCACATCTACCTGGACCGAATCATTGGTTAAGACCGAGCTGTCAAAGACAAACACGAAGAAACTCCCAATAATGGCATCGACTTCATCGGTGTCGTCATGGAAAAACTGAGTAAACTGTAAGCTGATTATAAGTGTCGCCACGTCTTGAAATCTATCTGTCACGCTAATAGTGACATTGTTGTCGGTTGCATTTGCAGGGGGGGTGCCAATCAGAGAAATGGTTTCATTGTCCAGCGACAACCAATCCGGCGAATCCACCTGGACATTGACCAAGTCATTCTTCGTTACATCATGTCCATCCAAGGTCAAATTGCTGGCGAACTGAGGGCTGATAAACTGCTGTCCTCTGGAGATGAAGAATGTCTGAGTGCTCCGATTGAACGCCAAGATATGTGGACTGATTGCCATTTCGAAGGTCATCGTG
Organism: Aspergillus carbonarius ITEM 5010; assembly: GCA_001990825.1. NCBI lineage: Eukaryota > Fungi > Ascomycota > Eurotiomycetes > Eurotiales > Aspergillaceae > Aspergillus > Aspergillus carbonarius. The sequence continues at coordinate 2,946,855 of KV907493.1, forward strand.
GCTGCACTGAACCCGGTCACGTCCGAGGCAACGATATTGAAGCTGAATGTTTGAGGACCACTGTTTGGCGTCGAACCCGAAAAGCTGAGCGACGCTGGATCGAATACAACCCATGATGGCAGTGGAGCATTGTCTGGGGATGTTCCGTAATAGGCAGTCGAGGGGCGTGTGTTGGCGAATGTGTCAGGATCGAAGGATAACGAGAATGATTCGCCGGTATGTATGATAATAGTATCCGGAGCCGACGTGGGCCCCATCTCTTCGAGCTGTGGAAGTAATGGCTTTCCTGGTTTCGGTCCGTCGTCGGTCGTTACTATCAAAGTGACCCCCATGTTCACTGACCCTGCATTATCTGATGCCACGAGATCGAATGTTGGTGATCCTTGATCGTCTTTTTGAGGTGTCCCGGATAATGTACGGCTTAAGCTGTCTATTTGGAGCCATGATGGTGCGTTGGAAAGTGAGTATTGTGTATTGGCGTTGCTGCCAGCAAACGTGCCTTGGGAGAAGATGAACTCGAATGGCTGTGATACCCGGGCCACAGGAGGTAGCTGTGCGTTAACGGGGTAGCTGGTTTGGAGAACTGCATCAACTGTCACCAAGATGCTGAGGAGAGCCAACGCAAAGAGCGCCATATCTCCAGAGCAAATAGAACTGTCCTGGCAAATATTCAAAACAACGCGCTCCTATAGGACTTCCAGAGATATCATCCGAGCACAGCCCGATATACTCTGCTAAGCTGAGAGAGAGACAGAGAGAGAGAGAGAGAGAGAGAGAGACAGCGAAGAGAGGAATGACAGCTAGGTGAGCAAAATCATTGGAATCATCTTGCCCTTAGGGCAAGGACCTTCCCAAGGGCATCCGCGCCCAAGGGCCCATTGGGCACAGGAGAGGCGCGAAGCGTGTGGCCCCTTCAACAGAGCCATACCTGGATATGTTTGACGTCACTAAAATATGGGAATGGTCCGAGATAGGTGGTTCGCGGCGCGAGAGTTAAAGCTCACGTTGCGAATGCATGCCCCTGCAAGGGATGGCTTGCAGGAGCCTAGGAGCATAGCCAACCCAACCCCTCTATCTAGGCGGTTTCGTATTCTCCGAAGGCTTAAGGGATATTTGACAGGCACCGACACCCTACCTATATTCAGTACCAAAACAAAAGAAATATCTCGTAGTCCCTTCCATTGCATGAGGGGAGACAGTTCTATCGAGGGGCCAAGGGCCATGCTCAGTTAGGCAACAGGGCGGGTCAAGGCCCCCCGCTGGAGATCGAGAATCATTTTGATCCCAGTGCGCCCTGGCGCATAGTAGTCCGGGATTTGCTCGCGCTCCTTGAAGCCATTGCGGGCATATAGGGATCGTGCGGGAGATCTGGCTTTGTCGACCCATAGTTGGACGTGCTGGCATCCCTCCCTTTGCAGCCGAACACGAAGATAATTCATGAGGTGCATCCCGACGCCCTGGCGGCGATAGGCTTCTCCCACACAAACCTTGTGCAGCAGGGCTACTCCCTTCTGGCGGACGTAGACGGCATAGGCCAGCAGGGTTGGGCGAGCATCTGGAGCCGCACGGGTCACATACAGGACCCTGGTGTTGGGCTTCTTGCGCCAGAGTTCCTCACCGAACACGAATGCCTCATTAGTGGGGAACGTCTTTTTCTCGACGCGTTGGATCTCAGCAAGAATTTCAAGTGCTTGGTCTTTTTTTAAGGAATGAATGTCTGAGACGGTCAGATCAGCCGGCATTCCTGCGAGCCCCTCCAGGATCTACATTCAAGATCGTTTTGAAGACAGGAGTGACAGGGTGGGTTCCACCGGAAATGCGGCACTGATGGTAGAAGAACAACCCCGAAGAACCAGGCAGAGCACTTCTCACCGTCTTGTAGGCTGGTAGCAGATACCCAATCTCATGCGATGGTCTAATGACTTGCAAGCCACGGTGTCGACAGTTGGTCCTGGTCGGAGTAATGGATTCTACTACTTGGAGAAGAAACTATCGGGAAGATGGATGGCCCGAGCCAATCACAGCACGATATCCCACTCGGGTCTAGTCCAATACAGCAGAGCGTGTGACGGTCACCGCGTTACCGACGGATTACAGACATACCGAGAATCCAACATCATCCAACTACAACCACCAACTTCTCCCTCGAAGTCTTATACAGCGTACTCTTCGCATTCTACCGTGTGTTTCAACCCCGTCCTTCAGGAATAAAGACAAAGATAAAGATAAAGATAAAGACAACTCCGTCTCCCGAAAAATGCCCTCCCAAGCCGACGACAAACGCCAGGCCGCCCGCGAAGTAATTGACATTCTTCACGAGATCTCCACCCTGCTTGTACGTGAACCCCGTCCCCCTCGGTATCATTCTTATGGATGGCGTTTAAGCACCCCATTCAAGTATATGCCTGCTTGTTTACTGGGTTTGCCGTCTCATCTGACACATTGATTAATGTCTCCGGCCCATCTAGAACACCAACCTAGACCGCACAGAGCTTTCTCTTTGCGTGTCGCTGATTGAGAATGGAGTCAATCCGGATGCCCTTGCGGTAAGTTTCTGGTGCTCTATCAGGTGCCTCCCCTCTTATTATGCCATGAGGCCTCGTGAGGTTGATGTCAGATTAGGCCGTGATCAAAGATCTTCGGAAAGAGGCGGCCGTGACTTCGCGAGGGTTCGTGAATGACCAGCAGGCGTTGCCGGAATGATTGCGAACGTAGTATCTTTCTCTGGTGTTTCTGCCTTGGAGGTGTCTTTATTTTTTNTTTTTTTTTTTTTTTTTCCCTTTTGGGTGCATGTTGAGTGCTTTACTAGTGATACCCGTCTTTAATTGAATTTGACAATGCCGGCTTTATTACGGAGCAGAGAGGACCTTACAGGGAAGGTCTACTTGATTGTGGTCATGTTCGTCAAATGTTCGTGAGTCAATTTGAATTGACTACCATGGTCTGTGATCGCCCAGTTGCAGTCTTTGGTATCTTTAACGTCAGCCCGAGGCGTTGGTAAGGTAATGGTATGCAGAGTACAAGCAGCAGCATGTGTTAAGGATGAACGGGATGTGTCAGGTGGGGGGTAAAAAAAAAATCAAAAATAATCAAGTGATCGAGCCAGCACTATGACTTGCCCGCGCTCTCTGCCTTGTTGCTGTCTTTTGACGCCTCTCCGGCCGCCACCTCGGCCGTGTTATGGTCCTTGGCCTTGGTCTCCTTTTCCTTCTCGTCCTCGCTGTCACCTAGGCTGAATGGATCGTGCTCCCCGACAGGGGAGGGTTCAACGGTTGATAGGGGCTGCCACTTGCTTGATTTTCCTGTTGTAGGAGGGGTGCGCCTGACGGGTTCCGAGGCATCGTACAGATTGTCAATCTCGGCTGGCGGGCCCTCCTGGAAAGAGACCTTGCGTCTGTCGGGGGAGGGTGATGAGGATTTGAACAGGTTGGGGTTGGCGAGTGGTCGAGGGGGACGCGCGGGAGGGGCTATAACCGCAGATTAGACGAAATGGTCAGAGTAAATAGAAAGTACTAGGGCCGACACACCTTCTGTATCTCTCAGCTCAAGCGCAGAGAAGTCGTCATTCAGAATGCGGTGGTCAGCATCGTAGCGCTCACGATCACCACTACGGCGCCCTAGATCCCCGCTTCGTCTGGGTCTACCGTAGCTTTCTTCGGAGTGGCCCTGGGCAGAAGGTTCGGTCTCTGGTGATTCACCATCAAGCCGCTTCTTCAGGTTCTGGACCCACGAGTTGACTTGCGTCTGGGTATCTAGGAATCCTTTGCGGATGTTCTCACGGATCACAGGGAGATCATCTACACAGGCCATCGGTCAGCATCTGGGACAGACAACCACGTTATCCAGACCACAAACCATCAAAGAAACTGTATTCTCTTTCGTCAGACATGTCACTTCCACTTCGCGGCCGCTGCTGTGGATGTTCGTTTTCCCAACGAGGTTGCGGCGCACGACGGTTGTAGTGTTCGGCCAGCTGACGAGCATACAGCTCATCCGCCTCCAGCTGCCTCTGTGCAGCAGTTGGGCGTGGTGGCTTCGGAGGAGGCGCATCGCGTTCGGCAGCAGTCGGGTCCGTCATGCCTAAAGGGGCTTGTTAGTGATGCCGCACGACAGGACTCCGATCCACTTCCGTACGTACTAAGCAAAGCATGGAAAGATCGTTCCACATCCCAGTTGCTTGCCACCAAGACTGCCTTGATCACTGATGCTTCAATAGATGGAAATGCTTCCTTAAGGGTGTTCTCGGCCTGTTGCCGGGGGCTCAATGGGCGGGGTGGCTTTGGCGGGGCAGCTTCCGCAGCGCCCTGCTGAGCAGGAGCTATAGATGAGGCTGAAACGACGCCGGACTCCTGAGGCTCATCATCAAAATCCAGCGGGCGCGCAGTAGTTGGCGACTCTGGTTTGGGGCTGAGGGGCCCAACCGGAAGTTTGTTGGTGGTCTGGCTTCGAGTGAGTGGGCGGCATGGGGTAAGGAGCGGATATAGAGGACCACCTACATTCTTGTCTTCTTCTGACATCGTGGGAGCGATTCCGGCGATGAAAGGGCTTCGCAAGATTGTGGATTAGAAAATCGACCAGTATGCCAAGATCGCGCAGGCCACGAAAGTATTTATGCGACGGGAGAATTTGCCCAACAGGCAGAAAGCAAGCCGAGGGTGCTGCGATTGGAGCTTGCGATCTCAGCCCCCTTCCGATGCCCGCGGAGTGACGTTGCGCCACGTGATGGCCCTGGAGATTAGGTAATCAGTACCGCATGTGCTCCTGCATCCCGGCCAAACAATAATAATGAGATGCCTCTCTGCCTTTCGGGCAATTAAAGGCTTTCGCACCTGACGCAGGGATATTCGGTGTATGCTGGTCCCGATATGTTTAGATCGGGTCTGCTAGCGCACTCCTAATACGCTTCTCGCTCGATCCAATCAAAATGACGTCCGAGTTGGATCTCTCAACCAGCTTCATCCCGTCTCTATACAAGCCGGCCGCATTGCTTCCAATCGCAAGGCACAGACAGAGCTTATTGTATCTAGTCGAGACATATCCCGTGACCATTGTCGTCGGGCAGACAGGAAGTGGGAAAACAACACAGCTGCCCCAGTATCTTGACCAAGCAGGATGGTGTGCAGATGGAAAGGCCATAGCCGTGACGCAGGTAATTCCCTTCTCTGTCTCCTGTTTCCCAGTTCAAGCTCGGTGCAGCAGATGAAGCTAATGCACTGCAGCCGCGTCGGGTGGCAGCTACCACTGTGGCAGCTAGAGTAGCTGAAGAAATGCGCTGCAAGCTCGGCGAAGAGGTGGGCTACTCAATCCGTTTTGAGGACCTGACTTCGGCTTCAACAAGAATTAAATTCCTAACAGATGGAATGTTACTTAGAGAGGCCCTCGTAGATCCTCTGCTGTCAAGGTATTCCGTAATCATGGTGGATGAAGCTCATGAAAGATCTCTCAGTACCGACATTCTCTTGGGAATCCTTAAGAAAATCATGAAAAGGCGGCCTGAGCTTAGGATCTTGGTCAGTAGTGCAACCTTACAGGCCGAGGATTTTCTGCGATTCTTTGCCAGCGAGGAATTCGACGGCGAGGCGGAATCCGGGGAGATTGGTGGGAAGGTGGGAAGAATCATCAGCCTGGAAGGTCGCATGTACCCGGTGGACATACTCTTCCTCGAGTCTCCTGCAGAAGAGTACGTCGAACGTGCGGTCAAAACCGTGTTCGAAATTCACCTACATGAGGCAGACGGCGATATTCTAGTGTTTTTGACTGGCCGGGAGGAAATCGATACTACGGTCCAGTTGATTGCTGAACGGGCTGCAACTCTGCATCCCAAGGCGCAGGCTATCCTACCGCTGCCGCTCTATTCTGGCCTCACAACAGATCAACAAATGTACGTTTTTGAGCCGGCGCCGGAGAGTACACGCAAGGTCATCGTGTCGACAAATATCGCCGAAGCTTCTGTTACTATCAACGGGATCGTGTATGTTGTCGATTGTGGCTTTGCGAAGCTTAGAGCTTATAATCCCAACACGGGTATAGAAACCCTGACAGCAGTACCCATCTCCAAAGCAGCAGCCGTCCAGCGTGCGGGTCGAGCTGGACGAACCAAACCTGGGAAGTGTTTCCGCCTCTATACTCAGCAAGTATATGAACAGCTCCCAGAAGCTACCGTCCCAGAGATTCAGCGGTCCAACCTAGCACCCGTGATCATGCAGCTTAAGTCTCTGGGGATTGATAATATCGTTAGATTCGATTTTTTGACTTCCCCTCCCACAGAGCTGGTTATCCGCGCATTCGAACTTCTGTATTCGCTGGGGGCGGTTGACGATTACGCCAAGCTCACCAAGCCCCAGGGTATGCGAATGGCGGAGCTGGCAGTCGACCCCATGATGGCGAAGGTGCTCCTTTCGGCGCCGTCTTTCAGCTGCCTGAGCGAGATCCTGTCAATAGCTGCCATGGTGAGTCTCCAGGGATCCGTATGGGTTCAGCATGAGGGAGACAGGAAGTCAACCGAGAGCCACCGCAGGAAGTTCGCTGTCGAAGAGGGTGATCATCTAACGTACCTCAACGTTTACCAGGCATTTGTCACCAAGGGGAAGAAGGATTCTAAGTGGTGTCGGGACAACCTCTTAAACTACCGATCTCTTCAACGGGCTGTGAGCGTAAGGGGCCAGCTCAAGCGGTACCTTGAGCGCTTTGGGATCCAGGTCGACGAAACCCTTTCCGTTCGATCCAGACAGGAAGATCCAAGCAATCTCCCGGAACAGATTCGAAGGTGCCTTACCATGGGCTATTTTGCACATGCTGCAAAGATGCAGCCCGACGGGACGTTCAAGACCGTGAGCGGAGGCCTGACTCTCCATGCTCATCCCAGCTCGTTGATGTTTGTATGTTATAATTCTGAATGCCCTGTGTTATGCGTAAAATTATTCGCTGACTGGTATGCAGAATCGAAAAGCCGACTGGGTCATCTTTCATGAAATAATGCAGACCGGCGAGAAGACCTTCATCCGCGACATTACCAAGATCGAGAAGAACTATCTCCTGGAATACGCCCCGAACTATTACCAAGTCCATTGATTTGATTCTCCATAGAAAGCAATTGATGGGACGGATACAATTGGAGGCTTCCTGGTCGCTCTCACTGATGACATTGGCAAGCTCTCTGTACTATACCTACTGGCGTTGCCCTCTAGAGTGATATCCGGATATACTAGGCGATGCATACTATCTTCCTTTGTAATCACTGACGTAGAACCATCCATGCCCATTAAACGAGCGGGCCAGAAGAGGCCAGGAGAAGTGCAAGCTTGAGACGGGCACAAGGTCATGGGTAGAGCGAAGGCGAAAAAGAAAGGGCTCGGTTGCCAGGGTTGGGAGGTTCGTCGCTCTCCCACCAGCACGACCGGCGCTCTTTAAAGCATCCACCACCACCTCGACGCGTGTTCCTTTCGCTGTTGGGGACAACAACGATTCTCACCACCTCGGGCAAACCACAACCTTTAGATTACTCATCAGTCAGGGATCTGACCAAACAAGCCCAGCATCTCCCCGGGGACAACTCGAAAGATGTCGGGCCATCATCATCATCATCACCACGATCACGGCGGACATTGCCACGGAGAAGATGGACACGATCATTCCAACGACATCACCCCCGCCATCCAGTCTCTGCTTTACTCCCAAATCCAATTTGATTCGATCACTACACTGAACGGTAGGCGAGGAAGGATCTTCTGTGCTAAGTCTTGACAAGTGATGCTGATCGGAGCTGTAGAGGCAACCCCCAAGTCGGGGGCAGCGATTGTGCAAAAGACATGGTCCGAAAGGCTGAACGATGAACCGGAGCTAGAGAGCGACGCCGACGAGCAGCTGTTGATGTATATCCCGTAAGTTATGCCCCCTTTTGCTCGTGGTGTTTAATGATCTTCAGAGTTCAGACAACTCTGTGGTGGTGGGTTTACCCCGCCAAGTGCCCCTCATCCCCTTCTCGTCGCATAACACGCCCACCATTCTATTCCGTACAACGCGCCCACCGCCCAAATTATTAACCATTTCAATATCTCAGTTTCACCGGTCAAGTCAATGTCCACTCTCTCCTCATCTACACCGCCCCTACATCGTCCGCTCCCAAGACGTTGAAGCTGTTTAAGAACCGGGACGACCTGGACTTTGCAATGGCCTCGGAACTCAAGCCTACGCAGAAGGTTGATATCCCGCAGCCGGTACCTGGGGCGGATGTCTTCGAGTTGCCGCTAAATCGTGCGCACTGGAATGCTACTACCTCCATCACTCTGTTCTTCGAGGACAACTGGAGCGACGGCGAGGAAGACATTACCAAGGTTGGCTACATTGGCTTCAAAGGACAGTTTATGGCTTTGAATAGGGAGCCCATCAGTTTCCTCTACGAGGCAGCTGCCAATCCGAATGACCATGTCGCGATTCAGGGGGTGAATGGTGTAGGCAGCAAAATACTGTGAGAGCTGGAGTCTTATGGGATCGTTGTGTGCCTGGAGATACTTGATCGTAGGCACTCGCATGCTGGTCCAACAACTCTAAGAAGACCGGATCCCGAAGACGGCGAGGGAAGAGCAGCAGCTGCAATCCCTCGCTTAGTTATGGAGTTAGCATCTACTGAGATAACGCGCGCCAATCCATGTTCAGCTGTCTAGTTACTTGCGTTCAAATAGCAGAAAATCTAACAATGCATATCCTTTGGAATCCCTGAAACCACCAACGCCACAAATGCCAACGTTTGCGAATGAAACAACCTCCTCGATGGGAGCATCGTATGTATGCGTCAATATCAAGCGGGGATCGCAATTCGCTCCTCGACCGCGGCGTCTGCTTCTTCCACAATTTGTTCGTCTTCCTTGATCCCCTCACCCTCTGCATGCTCTGGGAGTGTAGAGCTAGGCGCATTCGGCAGGACAACCGGGTTCTGAGTAACCCGTTGCAACGCCTCCAGTTCCTCTTCAACTTCGTCTTCATCTTGAGTGGACAAACGCCCAGCAAGCATCTCGCTGATTTCCTGCGCAGCCACCACCTCATCAGCATATCAAGCCTGTCCAATTGTTCATGATGCCTCCTTACCTCCTGATAGGCTCTCGCCTCCTCCGTCTCGCCCATTAGTTTCTCCACCCCTTCAAGGCCGCCCATTTCCTGGTTTATGGTCTGCAAGACCTTGGTGCCCTGCTGCAGGCCGAAAAGGACGTCCTTCTGCACGAGCGCAAATTCGATCTGTCCCGTTAGCTGCTCCAGCTGCTCAAGTTGCTTGTCGGTCTTATCCAAGAGCGACTCCTGGTACTTCTTGCGGCGCAGGGCGAGCAGGGCACGCTTGCGGTCATTCCGGGCAAGACATTCTTTCGCGATCGCAGTTTCGCGGTCCGTAAGAACGGTAATCCGCTTCTGGTACTGATGGAGCTTGTCGCGCTGGTTCTTGAGATCGAGGATTGCCCTGAGGATTTGCGGTTAGTTGGTCGGTCGGGAATAGGTTGACGGGTGAGGGACCCATGCAGGACGGCGCTAATGGAGCCAGTGACAGAACAAGGGAACGGAATAGCCTACCGGTCCTGCGCGGAGATCTTATGAGAGCTGTTGATGTTCCCCATTGTCAGGGCATGTTGGTCTATCAGGCAGGGAGCGTTGGGAGAGATCAACCTCAGGCAGATGACGTGCGTCGGTATCAGCGCCGGGTCCCGTTATCGTACTATGTAATTACGGCCGCGGGCACCATTGCCCAATCAGGGGGGTGGCTAGACCGCTCGCGAAACTGCCGGTCTTATGGGACTCTCCGCCGGGACATCAATTCTCCGGCGCTCTAAAATTGTGGGAAGATCGCCTGCGCTCGTCGTTATCAATCAGCCAGATTCTACATCTATACCATTCCAGTCCCTGCATTGGACAAGATGCGTCGTGGGGGCAGACCGACGCTGAGGCAGGGCCTCGACAAGGATGTAAGCGCAGCGGAATTGTCGCGCGGCCCATGTGGATGTATATATTCGCTAACCCACCCTTCGCAGATCTACCAGATTGTGCGCAAAATTATAGATGACAATGCAGAGAATGACCAATTCCGCCTGTCGGTGTCCGGGATCTACGATACCATCAAGCGGTCCAATTCCAGCTTGAACAGGAAGCCCAAGAGGATCCTCGAGGACAGCATCGAGCGAGTGGTGGGGGTGCTCGGGGAAGATGAGGACGACTCGATAGACGGCGACTTTGAAGGTCTGGAGGAACAACCGGCACCTCCGGTATGGAATATGCGTTCTGCTTCGCGGGATGCCCACCTTGAAAGCGGCTTATATCTGGCTGGCAATCGGACGGTACTGACTGGAGCAGGAGTCCAACAGCCTTAACAAGAGCCTGGTTGGCATGTGGAACACAGGCACTGCCACAAAGCCGTCGAAACAGAGCGATTCGAACACCGCCGAGACCACAGCACCACCGTCGACGTCCACATCCACGAAGAAACGACACCATGGGGGTGAGTCACAGTCCTCCAAGCGGCGCAAGGCCGATGCCGCAGTCGACCGTTCTCCTCCCACTCATGTCAGTCTTGCCGATCTGGGTGGATTGGACGATGTGGTCCAGGAGCTCGGAGATCTCGTCATCCTACCCATGACTCGCCCGCAAGTCTACATGTCGTCCAACGTCCAACCTCCGCGGGGTGTTCTGTTACATGGTCCGCCAGGTTGCGGTAAAACCATGATTGCGAATGCATTCGCAGCCGAGTTGGGTGTCCCCTTCATCTCCATATCCGCTCCATCTGTCATCTCCGGAATGTCGGGAGAATCCGAGAAGGCTCTCCGAGAATACTTCGAAGAGGCCAAGAGAATCGCACCCTGTCTCATATTCATCGACGAAATCGATGCCATCACTCCTAAGCGTGAAAGCGCCCAGCGAGAAATGGAAAAGAGAATTGTCGCCCAACTTCTGACCTGTATGGATGACCTGGCCCTCGAGAAGACAGACGGAAAGCCCGTCATTGTCCTCGCAGCCACCAACCGGCCCGACAGCCTGGACGCAGCTCTGCGTCGAGGAGGCCGGTTCGACAAGGAAATCAACATGACCGTGCCATCTGAGCCTGTCCGCGAGCAGATCCTGCGCGCCTTGACCCGCAAGCTGCGTCTCGCCGACGACCTTGATTTCAAAACGCTGGCGAAGCGAACCCCCGGCTTCGTGGGAGCCGACCTCAACGACCTCGTCGCAACCGCTGGCTCTGCCGCCATCAAGCGATACCTCGAGATCCTCAAGGCCAACAGCGGCGAGGAAATGGAGATCGAGGGCCAGGACGACATCAGCCCCAAAGTCAAGGAATTGCGCCAGCTTATCGCCCACGCCAAGGAAACGCCTATCGGCGACGAAACGCAAACAGTGTTGGTCTCCAACGGTGACTTCTTCACGGCCCTCCCCAAGATCCAACCTTCCTCCAAGCGTGAAGGATTCGCCACCATCCCCGACACCACCTGGGCCGACATCGGTGCACTGGGTGGCATCCGCGATGAACTGGCCACGGCCATTGTCGAGCCCATCAAGAACCCCGAAGTGTACGCCAATGTCGGTATCACCGCCCCCACCGGCGTCCTCCTCTGGGGTCCCCCTGGTTGCGGTAAAACGCTCCTGGCCAAGGCCGTGGCCAACGAGTCCCGCGCCAATTTCATCAGCGTCAAGGGCCCCGAACTTCTCAACAAATTTGTCGGTGAATCCGAACGCGCCGTCCGCCAGGTCTTCGTCCGTGCCCGCTCGTCCGTGCCCTGCGTCATCTTCTTCGATGAACTCGACGCTCTCGTTCCCCGCCGCGACGACACACTCTCAGAGGCCTCTGCCCGCGTCGTCAACACCCTCCTCACCGAACTCGACGGCCTCGGCAGCAGTCGCCAGGGCATCTACGTCATTGCCGCCACCAATCGCCCCGATATCATCGACCCCGCCATGCTCCGTCCTGGCCGCCTCGAAACCCTCCTCTTCGTCAACCTGCCCAGTCCCCTCGAGCGCGTCGAGATCCTGCAAACCATCGTCCGCAATTTGCCTATCGAATTCAACGAGGACCTTCGCCGTTTGGCCGAGGAGTGCGAGGGCTTCAGCGGTGCTGATCTGGGTAGCTTGCTCCGTCGCGCCGGTTACTCAGCCATCAAGAGACGGGATACCATCAAATTCGAGGACTTTGTTGCCGCCAAGGCGTTTATTAGACCCAGTGTGACGGATTTGAAGAAGTATGAGAAGTTGCGCAGGGATTGGAGTGGTGGGGTCGTGTAAATCAAATATTACAACATCTTCGACCTTTTCTTGGTGGTTTTCTTGTGCATAGATATAGGGTGTGTCGGTTAACAAGCTTTTGGGTAGGCGGATAGATGATTGGCTTGATTTTGGGCAGATCAATGGTAAGATACATGTTATGTGGATGCGATGGGGCCTGTGGAACATGAGATCGGATGCCTAGCAGGATGTAGAGACATTGATAGTGGTGGTCTACTGGGAATAGGAGGTGAGGTAAAGACTGAACTTTTTGTATGAATGGATATCAGAAACTCTAAAGGATGCACACCAGAACGCCTCCCATGTAGATGGACCAGGATACAAGGACGGCTGTGAGAACAGGGACGACGGATAATATACGCTTGGAAGTCGACGTGTAATTACATCCATAACCGGCAGGTTCCGTCCGCACCAGCACTGACACACCAGGCTTCGCGCGGGTGCCAGTCGAGGTCCAACACTCCGAGCTCGCCGGTGATCTTGTGGCCCTTGAGGACCTTGAGAGGGACGATGCTGGCGTTGCTGAGCATGTCGCCCGTGACGCTGCCGTGGAAGATCTGGAGAGAGCCATCGTCACTGGCGTCGGCGAACAGAGGATAGCGACCGCTGGGGTGGAACTTGACCGCGCGAATAGCCTTGCGGTGGTAACGGAGGGTCTTGTAGGGGCGCTGGGAAAGCTCAAGATCGTGCCACAACAGACGGCGGTCGTAGGATCCGACAATGAGGTTGTCTCCGCCAGAGGCGGTGGAGGAGGTTGGGTGGATGTCGAAGGAAGAGATCCAGCGGGCACCGGGTTGAACGATCTTGACGAGGAGTTGACGCGAGAGATCGTAGGCACGAACGGTGCGTTGGTTGGCGACAAAGAGGATGGGCTTCGAAGGATGGAAGTGCGCAGTCTGAGGTGGGCCACCGCCCTTGATACGCCGGCTGAAGGGGTACTGAGTCAAGTGCTTGGAGACGGTGTGGATAGCAATGGCCACGGAAGCCGGGGTAGAAGAGCCCGGGCAGACGGTGACAAAGTAGTCACCGCGGCGATGCCACGAGATAGACTTGGCCACATAGCGAAGGGGAATGACGGCGCACACGCCGGAGTCGGCGAGAGCGGGCGAGGGACGCACCCACTGGGGAGGAGTGGTCTTCTTTTCTTCCGAGGCCTTGGGGGCCGGTTTCGAGGCGGCGTATCCCCAGCCGGCATCCATGAGTTCCAAGCTGGCTTGCTCGAGCTCGGGGTCGAGAATCGGGGGCACGATGAGGAAGAGATCATCACCCGCAGCGGCAGCCAGCACGACGGCGTCCTTGCCAGGCCTCCAGCGGACTACGTTCACAGCGTCCTCTTCACCCACCTTGACGCTATACAACTGGCGACCGGTGAGCAATTCCCAAACGCGAACCGTGCCGTCGTCGCCACCAGTCGCAAGCCACACGCCAGTGGGGTCGACAGCAAGGGAACGAACACGGCCCTTGTGTCCCCGGAACACCGTCGCGCAGACCGACGGGAACGGCTTCAATTCCTCGGGGTTGGGCAGCTTGGGGAGAAGACTCTCGGGATCAATGTTCAGCTTGCTCCGGCGCACTCTAGGGGCCAGGTAGAGATCCAAGCAACGTTCGAACTTCTCCTTGACAAACTCTCCGTAACCGGGAACCTTGCGGAGAGAGCCAAAGTCGGTGGGGAGATATTCTTGCTCGCGGTCCTCGGGGTCGGCTTCCTCCCAAGCCTTCCGCTCCTTGTTGTTAGGAAGATACTCGGGAGGAGGGTGGTAACTCTCCTCGTAGCCGGGCGGAGGAAGTTTAGGGGCAGGAATGTGCATGGGGTGATCAAGCCGCTCGGCCTCGTCGGCCCACAGGTCAAAACTGACGAGATCGAGGCTCTCCTCCTTCTCCTCTGATGGAGGTTTGTAAGGCAGAATGCGGCCTTCTCGGATCGCCTTCACGATCTTCATGACCCGCTTGGCTTCGTGCTTGGACGGAACAAATCGACGTTTGGGTTCCGGGGCAGCACTGAGGGGCATGACCTCCTGCTTGTTACTGAACCATTCCATCAAGGGCTCGTACGGGTCGTAGCCCTCCGCGGGGATTTCGTTCATCTGCACCTTGCGCAACAGCTCAAGTTCATCCTGGCTCAGCTCCAGAGGCTTTCCGGTCGAGGGATCAGTCAAGCCGGTGAAACCCTTGGGAATCTCAATGCTGTCGAGCAAGGCATCCAGGGCCTCACCCTTGGCCGGACGCATGATCTTCTTTCCATTGATATCATAGCCAATATGAGGATACTGGTCGTAGAAACTCAACGGGATGTTACCGATTGTGTTGGCGTTCTCTTCGATGTCGGAGTAGTCGGAATTGTCGTCCGGGTTGATCTCGTCGTAGATGTAACGGTCATTGCCATTGGCATCCTTTTCGATCCGGAAGTTCACTTCCGCTTCCTCTTCACTTGAGCTTTCGTCGTTCGTAGGTACTTCCAGGTCCGCAGCGGGAGTGCCGGCCTTCTTCTTTAGAGGCTCCTCTCCGTCCGAGGGAACCTCATCGCTGCCCAATTCCTCCTCCCCCTCTTCATCCTCCTCATCACTAAAGTCGTCAATCAGTTCGACTTCCGAATCCTCCTCGTCACTCGACAGCTCGTTGGCGTTGTCGGAAAGCGCGCCGTTGATGTCGCCCACGTTCAATTCGTCCCCGGAGAAGACACCTGCCTCCTCCTCGATGTCTCTGGTGACGGCCTTGCGCTTCTTCGAAAGCTTTGAGGCATTCATGGTGGCGTAAGCTTTCCTTGACGAGAAGCACCTCTGGAAGAACTCGAAGCTGGACTTTTCTGACTATTTTTTTTTTTTTTTCTTTGCTGCGGCCGAGATTTGCGGCCTCCCGACCGCCCACGTGACACACCGCCTTTCTTATCGATTCCCCTCTTAAGCCTCAGGCAGGCAACTTATCGATCTCCGATCCATCGATGGCTACAATCGAAGGTCCCTTCTTTACCTTCCCCCCCCTCTGGTACTGAGCCCCTCCGAGTTCTGTACTATGATGCACCAGCAGCTTTACCCCGAACCCAGTCAACCCCCGCCGGCATTTGAGAACAATGCGGCACATAGTGATGCCGCCACCGCCATGGCGCGGTCGGTGAAGAGACATGCGGCGTGTGACGAGTGTGGTATGTCGCTGTCTCGTCCGGATGAGCTCGATGCGGGTGGGAGCTAACCATGGCCTCCTTTGCTAGGGACTCGCAAGCTGAAATGCTCGGGGGAGCCAGCCGGCTGCACTCGCTGCATCAAGCAAGGCCTCCCTTGCCACTATTCAGTGCAGAAACAGATGGGACGTCCCCCAAAGAAACGGATGCGAGAGGATAGTAACGACGATCTACCTCCTTTTGGCCTACCATACAATGGGCCATGGACCAGCGATTCAGACTTGACCTCCCTCGGATCATCAACCTTTGGACCAGTCGAGACCCCGCCGTCCAACTGCAGTCCTCATGCTTTCCTTGCAGATGGCGACGACAACCACGCGGGGCAATTCTTCCTCAACAAGCCCATAGACACAACCCCTACGACAGCTAGCCCTTGGCCCGATTTCTCCGATGTATCCTCATCATCGGCTAATTTATTCACACCACCGCCCGACTTGTCCCAGATACAGTTCCCTTCTACCTCCTCCCCGGACTCGGATTCGTCCGACCGCCAATGCCCTTGCCTCTCCTGTCTATACCTATGTCTCAGCCACCTTTCTTCCCTTGCGCCGTTCCCAGTCTCCCATAATACCTTGTGTTCCTTATACATTGGGGCTAGGACTGCCCAGGCAGTTATCCGCTGTCAAATATGTCCGATGCGCTTCACGACAGGCATGCAGAACGTCACTTTCACGGGGACCCTGTTAACAGTCATTGCCGATACCTGGCTACGGGTTTCCAAAGCCAGTGCCATGGACCTTGGCCGACAGGCGACACCGCCTGCCTACGCAGCGACAATCGATAGCTCATCGGATCCCATGGAAGGCTGGAAGGACTGGCTGCGGCAAACCGTGCGACACGGTGTTATCGGAGGACCATATGACCCGGCCGGTCTCCCCGTGTGCTCAGACACTGCCAGCCTCCTTGCTCTCATTAAAGAAATGGAAGCACGTCAACGACGGTGGCATCGATCACACCCACTGCCAGTCGAGGAACGCCATCTTCCCGTGCCTGAGCTAGGCTCTTCATCCGAGGAGGAATCGTGCCACGAGCGAGACGCGCTCTGTATGCGCATTATCCGAAGTGCGCGCGATGTCATCGCCAAATTCAATTTCGAGCCATGCGATTACCCGGACACTCCGGATTCTACGTAGACTCGATGGCCATTTGCAATTTTGGGATATATGGTGGGGAATCGGCGTTGCTGGAAATTCATGGGGTTTCGTGGCTACGTCCTCGGAGGGATGCAATACCTCTTTTCTTTCTAGGTCGATCGGCGGCCCTCATCTCACGATTCACGACGATTATACTCTTACCTCTCTATCTTTAAGTGTCCATACCCTTGTGATATTAGCATTCCATCTCACGATCAAGGCTGATCTACCTGCACCGTATGTACATATTCGCAAATCGCCCGGTCAAATATTTCTGCTGTAGTCCTGATATCAAAGTATAACATTGGATGTGGGGACGACCATTCATGCGCCGAGGATGGCTCCCAAAGTGGGACAGTACAGTTACATGTCATTAGCATAGGAAGACAAGATTCATAGAACCGCGAGGGCAACGAGGGACAAAGAGCTAGCCAGGGAGGTAGAGGCAATCACTCTTCGTCGTCATCGTCCACAATATAGCGGTTCTTCTTCCGGGTTGGGGGAGTGCCCCTCTCAGCCTCGGGTGAGGCTCGTTTCTGTCTGGGTCTCGCGGGCGGGAGGTCTTCTTCATCCCCTTCGGCATCCATATCGTCATCTTCCAGAACATCCTCTTCATCGTCATCGTCGACGATTTCTGGTTCTTCGTCACTGCCCACCAGGAAACCGTCATCTTCGTCG
Source organism: Aspergillus carbonarius ITEM 5010 (assembly GCA_001990825.1). Lineage (NCBI taxonomy): Eukaryota > Fungi > Ascomycota > Eurotiomycetes > Eurotiales > Aspergillaceae > Aspergillus > Aspergillus carbonarius. Next base: position 2,964,090 of record KV907493.1, read on the forward strand.
TACTCATCCTCCCGAGTCCTTCCGCGGCGGTCATACTCTTCTTCGTCATCTGTGTAAATCTCGCCCCGGCGGTTAGGTTTGCGAGGCTTCTTCGCACGAGTCGTCAGAAGGCCGTCGTCATCTTCCAATCCACCCACAGTAAGGCCAGCACCTCCGGTGCGGTGGGGGAACCCGTGGCGACGGCCGCGATCCAGCTCGCGGTCTTGAAGCTGCTGGCGGCGACGAGCGGCCTTTAATTTCTCGCGTTCCGCCATTTCCGCTTGCCGTTTGGCAAGTTCGGGGTCTTCCTTCACTTCAATAACAGGTGCCGATCCATCCAGCGTTTTCTTTGCTCCGCGGGTGGCCGCAGCGAGCGACTCCTGCAGACGCTGCACGGCATCATCCGTTTCCATAGTCGTCGGGTAAACTGTAAGTCCATGGGTAAGGTGGGAGGTAAGTCGGAAAACCGACGAGGCTTCTGCGGCTGCTCCGAGGTACACGTGCGAGTCTAGCTTGGTATCGTATTCGCCGGACTTGCTGAGAGGTGCTAATGGCTTGGTCGAGATCCGGTACTGCTCTTTCGGTGCGGATGCTAACTGCAGGGTCATGGAACCATCCTCCCAGCGGATGATTCGAGCATTTGACTGCAGGAGTGATTCGTCCTCGGGATCATGGCGCCAGCAGAGAGACGTGGCCGCAGTCGCAAATGGAGGCGCAACATAGGTCTCCGGGTTGAACTCTTCCGTTTCGACGGACAAGAAGTGCGGGACTGGCATCGTGTACACCTATAATGGCAAAGGTGAGCCAGGGAATTATTCACCCGGTAGATGTTTGAAACATACCTCACCATTGGAAGTCACTGGCTCTGGCGCCCGGCTCAAGCTCAAGTCCATGATATTCACCGTCTCCTCATAGTCTGCGCCCCCTTCATAGTCCATGGGCTCTCCCACCCGGTCATTGCGATCCACATCATCTCCCGAATCGAGTTCCTCGTCGTCGAGTGTCCGTTGGGGTCGACTATGGACAGGTCAGTGGGTGTCATCCCACAAGATGGGATGGAGGATTATACTCATTATCATCGCCAAACTCTCCTTCGGAGGCGTCCGAGCCAAACAGGTCCGCATCATCGTAACCGTTCACGTTGCCCGCATCTGAGCCAACGGGGCTTTGACTGCGCGCTGGGACCTCGCTGTGTTCGCTTGCGGATGGGCTCCCTGGTTGAGTGGCACCTATGCCGCGCCCAGGACGACGAACGATGTCCTCATCTGACGATGACATTGGATGTGAAGGCGAGGGAGCTCCGACGGGATGCGGACAATCCAGCCGATGAAGGTTATTGCTGCTAGGGACAGCTTTTGGTTTTGAGGGGGGGCGAAGGTGGAAGTCGGGGGATTGTCGTCAACAAACCCTTCCGGGGGAAAACAAGAACCGGATAGGAAAAGTGAAGAAATAACACCAGCGGTAGGAAGGGCGAACAATGGGGGACAATATCAAAGTCCGACCTGGGGGAGCGTCGTATGGACCGCGAATCATAATTAATGACTTGGGGAGAGAGCGAGAGAGACCCTATCGGGCGGGAGACCAGATGATCCGGTCCGGGCCCGAAACGGACTAGGGCCAGCGGGCAGCTCCACGGGCCAGACCGAAAGAGCAAAGCCGAAATTATTATTATTATTATTCCCTACTGATTTTATTGCTAGGCCCAGATCGGGGGGGGACTGACTTAGTGACTTAGTAACTCGGGACTAACTCACTGAACTATTATCCCCAAAGTCATTCCTCCTCCCCATTCCTCAATACTCCCCTCGCCTGCCCTCGTCGCCCATTTTCTCCCCTTTGAACCCCCCCCTCACTCCTCACTCCCTTCCTTCCCCTCCTCTTATTGCCAGATTAGTCAGTCTTCCGCGCACGTGTTGGTTCATTCATCATGGCGACTTTCTTTCAGAGTGTGTATGTGGTTCCCCCCTCCCCCTCTCCCTCTCCCTCCTGCTCCCTCAACTATGCATTGTTCTATCTGGCCTTTCACTCTTGCATCTCGGTGCCGGTGGACAGTGCTGCTGCATGCCGGGGAGTACAAAGAATGATGCCCCTGAATTTGTGGCCACGAACACCGTGCTGTCCTCTGTTTCAGCGCTTCACCTCCTGGCGCTCTCCTTTTTGCCTCTCCACCCCCTCCCCACATCTTCATTTGAACCAGCTAGAACTGACTTGCGACTCGGTTCCCTTCCCAGCCGCCAAGGGTTTGGCAGAGGCAATAACAACAAGAACAACAACAATAACAACAACAATAACAACAACAACAACGCGAAGATGAACAATGGAAGTCCGGCCCCGTCGCCGACCCCTCAGATTCCTACGGCCGGCCATGTGCCCAACTCTCCGTCGCTCACCTCGAGTCTTTCCGTCGACACTTCCGCCACGTACGACCCCGATGCTCCCAAGTATTTCTTCCAGGAGAAATACGCCCCCCTCAATGTGAAGGGCAACTTCTTGACCTTGTGTGCCTGTCCCAAGAACGTGGAGCTGGGTGAATGGCTGGCCCATCAGAGTAAGCGGACTTGCAGCCTCCTTCGTCCGGAGACCCCCTGGTGCTGATCGTTTGCTCCATGCAGTTGTCGAACAATATCGCCTGCTCCATGGCATGCTTCAGGTGATTCAGGAGGTCAATAGCCTTACTGGACTGCCGATCTGTAACGAGAACACTTGCCCCACCATGTCGGCTGGCCGGTAAGTCGATCGCGCTTTCTCTCCCTCTCTCCCTCTGTCTATCCGCGCTCGGTATTTGTCAATATTCTTAACTTCTGTGTCGCTCTATAGCCTGACCTACACCTGGTTGGTGGACGGTCGTGCTGCCAAGATCTCGGCCCCCAAGTTCATTAACCGTGTCGAGAAATGGATTGTCAGCAAAATCCATGACCCGGTCATGTTCCCCACGGAAAAGGTGACGGGCATGCCGGACACCTTTGCGCTGAATGAAGCGGGAGGCCCCAGCGCTACATCCGGGGAGGAATGGATCGGCAAGTCTAGCGGCTTCCCGCAGACGTTCTACAAAGACTGCCAGGGCATCATGAAGCAGATGTTTCGTTGCTACGCCCATTTGTACCATGCGCACTGGCTGAACCCTTTCTGGCATATCAACAAGCATGACATCCTCAACATGTGCTTCGTCCACTTCGTCACGGTAGCCAAGTACTACAAGCTCGTCTCCGACAAAGAAATGGAGCCGATGCAACCACTCATCGACCTGTTCATCAAGCAGCAGCGGATTCCTCCCGAGGCCCTGTCAGGAGGCCACTGGGGCCAGCAGCAAGTCTCTAGCTGAGCTAGAGTGTAACCGAACATATTCTTCTTTCACCTGCAAGAAGTTGTCTGACCTGGCGTTGGAACTCACTATCGGATTAGGCGGCCATACTCGATCCTATGATCGCCGTTTCTTGGTGTCTTGCCTTCTACAAGGAGCCCATGGATTATATGACACAGAGTTGGCGTTCAGCATTTAGCATGCCGTGTGAATATCTTCTTTCTGTTACTCTTTCATATCCCGTGGCAATCCCCCACCGACTACGCGATTACTGTAGCCAAAATTAACACGGTGCATCCTGGCTGGACGAGAGGTTGTTGAATTTTCTGGACCTAGCCTGATGTGAAGCAAACCGAGATTATGAACAATACAGCACAGAGCTTGGTCTCATAGAGTAGACCACAGTGATCGCTCGGGAGGGCCAATTTCGATTAGCATGCATGGCATGATGCCTTTGAGGAATACCACCACTGGCGCGACGCGCCTTGGCCGTATCGAGTAGATAAAGTTGACTGCAGATGGAGTGGCTGGATGATCCGATGAATAGCAGCAGAACCCCACCTCCGCCGCAGGTTGACTGGTACACAGCATATCGGAGTCCCGCCGCTCATTGCAGAGCTGCAGTGGGCGATCCTGCTCAAGTTTCGCTGTACCTTGCCTGTCTCGACTTTCCAAGGTAAGAGTAACAAGAATGCGCATCACAGGTAGACACCCTCTTCATCTTGGCCCGTCTGGGCATCCCCGGAATTCTCCGTCGATGCGGGGTTGGACGAACCCCGCTGCACTGTAGCCTCTGACCCTTCCGTTGTTCCATTAGTAGCCTGGGAGGGCGACGACGCTGAATCTCCGTTCTGCTGCCCTTTCTCCTTCTCGTCCAATTCGATCCACTGCTGACCGCGACTTTCGACCTCCGCCTTAAGCAGGTCGATTCTCTCCGTCATAGAAACGGCGACACCTTCATTCTCGATGATGTAGCTTTCCAGCTCTTGCTTGTCGGTTTCGGACTCGCAGGACTCGGCGATGAAAGCTCGCAGCTCCTGATTGGAGCGGTGCAGGTGCGCAATCGAGTTGCGGATCTCGGAGACCTTGGCGTAGAGGACGGGAAGGGGGAGCTCCTTGATGGCCTCGGCGAAAGCGGTGAGGGCGATGGGGAGGGATTCGCTGGACATGGCTGGCATGGGGGGATGGAAAGAGTGGTTGAGCTGGTGGAATCGTGATAATCCATCATGATGGATGATGGAAGGTGGTGGCTTATCGGGGGAGGCTGGCTTATCATCACGTGATAAGCCATCGATTTGGTTCCTGGATCATCATCGCAACTCGATGCCAACCTCCCCGACGCCGTGATTCGTCGTCATTGCCATTGTAGCAAGACCCTCAACCCCCCCCCGTTGCAGGAGATGAGCAATGCGTTCGGCATAGCCTGGCGCATCCCTTGCCCGGGACTCCGAGCCTCGAGTTGGCTCCTCCCCGTCACTTCATCACCGCTGCGCTCCGCCCCGCGTCTCTCCGCACCTCCTTCTGTGCTCCCATGGCGTCCGGGTAGCCTCTCCAAGCGTTTTCTGAGCTCCTGGTCAAGTCCGCTGCCTTTGGCGCCTCGCTCTTCCAGGCCTTCTCCCTGCCCCATCTCGATCCCCATCCGCGCATTCAACAGTTCCAGTTCCCTCCGCTCCAGGCAGGCTCCCCCAGTGGAACATGGCGTCAATCCTCGCTCCCGACCATTCTCCGCCGCCGAACTCAAGCCCATCTTTGGAGCCCGCTCAAAGATATCCCCTGCTATGGGAAACCGGGCCCTAGCCGTGCTACATGGCCGGCGTCTTCAAGGCACCCTCGAACTAAAACTTCCTGCCGATATCCACCGCTCCATACCCCCGCACAGTCTCGAGGCAGCGCTGAAGTACCTCCGCACGAAGTATCCGGTGGATGAGGATGCCATGATCTTGGCCCGGCTCCACCGCGAAATGGATGAAGAGGAAGCGATGGATATGGATCGGTATAAGCCGCAGAGTGGTTTGTACGGGGCCGAGCTGGGTCAGTCCAAGGATCCTTCCGGCAGGAGTGTCCTGCAAGAGTATCGGGAGAAGAACGAGGCATGGCTCTTGGCTGAGCAGGAAAGGAAACGCCAGGAATGGCTACATGGGGGGCAGCACCACGACGAGAGGCTCAAGCGCTCGCTGGAGACAAATAGTCTTGCCCTCCAGAATGTAGATGAGAAGACCGCCATGGAAATCGCCCCGAAAGGTAAGCAAAAACGATTGCCTGCTTAGTAGTGTGTTTGTGTTGACTGACCTCATCTTCATGCGTGCAGATCGGCAACTTGCAGACCCCCAGCAGCGCCCTGTTCTGGCATGGGTCCAGAGAAACTACCTGGCCGCTCAGGACTTGGACTTGGATATTAACAAGCTCACAATGGTAGGTCCTCCGGCATCGGGGGGTGTGCGTTGGACTAACTGCATCCTGAACAGAGTCGCCGGCTTCTTCCCTCGCTTGTATTCTTGTTCCTGACCCTGGGGCTTTGCTATGCCTTCACCATGTACTATGAGCCTCCCGCCAACGCTGACCGGATGTGGCCTAATCTTCCTCGATCCGCTGCTACGACCCTGGCCATCGTCGGCATCAATCTCGGTATCTTCGGCCTGTGGTGGTTTCCTATAACCTGGAGACTGCTCAACCGCTATTTCATCAACGTCGTCGCCGACCCTAACCCCCCCGTGAGACTCGTCGGCAGTATCTTCAGCCATCAGTACCCCATGCATTTGTTCTGGAACATGCTGTGTTTTGTGGCGATCGCGCCCCGATGTGAGTGTGTCCCAATGTCTCCGGTTCCGTCCTACCCGGGCTCCGGGCTGATTTGCATCCTCCCACCGCAGTCCACGATGAAATCGGCCGAGGCGAATTTCTCTCCCTATTCCTAGCCTCGGGCGTTGTCGGCTCTTTCACAACCGTGGCGGTCCACTGCCTCCAAGCCCAATGGACCGTCACCGCTCTCGGCCTCAGTGGAGCCCTCTCCGGCCTCCTAGCAGCCTACTGCACACTTCACGCAGAGTACGAACCCCTTCCCTCCCAATCGAATTCATCGGGTTACCAGCTCACTGACGCTCGAATAGTCAAAATCTCCACGCCTCCTTCCTCCCGGATGATTGGAAGAAGACCCTTTCTGCTCCCGGATGGGCCATTGTTGCCATGATGGTCTCCGGCGATATCCTCTCCCTGGCCCTGCGACGCCGGCTCCGCAACCCACCCGCAATCGACCACTGGGGCCATCTGGGCGGATACTTCACAGGAATCACTTGGGCCTTGTACCGGAGGAAGGAGATTGAGAGAAACCCCCGCGAGCCTAATCATTGGTTCGCGTGGCGGTCTTTCAAGGATTAAGTTCATCGCCTATCGACCGGGACTAGAGCGAAGTATAACCTGACTTGGCTGGCTCTGTATTTTTATAGGTTTCCCCCCTGGAAAGCACATATTGTATAGATATTTCCTCTCTCTCCTCCACCTTTTCCGCGGATGGCGGCATGGGCCTCGATAGAGCGACAGGACACCATTGCCCTAGTATCAGATCCATATTCCCTGGGAGGAAGGTGGTCCGAAAAGAATCACGTTCTGTCCCCCGACTAGCAAGAGATTTTCTCCGTAAACGGGTCAGCGGTCGGGGATATATGGCGAGACCCAGTCGAGCACGCCAGTGAATGAATGGCACCTCACTCACGCGTCAGGGTGTTACAATGGGCTCTCCTTAACTCCACACCCTCACTTTCTTCAGCCAGGATCTCAGATCCTTTCATCCATCTTGGCTGTTTCCTCTCAGTTCATTAACCTCGACTTTAGACTCGCCGTTGCTCTCAACCATTTATCTCCTGCATACAGCCTGTGGATCCGTGGATACGTTGTGGGTGTGCTTCGAGTCTTTGCCTATTTAGGTCGACATGCCAGCCATGTTCCTTGCTGGCCCTCAAGCCGAGTCCCTCTCTCTCATTTTAAAACTGGCGAAGAGCTGCAAAGGATCCATGTTGGATCAACAAGAGCGCGAGCTCGACAGTTCTACTTTATGCCTCAAGGAACTTGACCAGGCCCTCTCAGAGGGTAAGGCCATGGATCACAACTCGAGCTTAGCCCATGCAGACTTGTTGGAGCCTCCTGGGCATGTTGTCGAATATCTTGAAACGGTATCAGCAGCATCAGACCATTCTCACGGGACACCCATCGATGAAATCCCAGATGTTGGTTCAGATGTCGATGAACACCAGGATATCGAGCCTCCGGCTTATGTTTTGACCTGGTTTGGATTGAATGGGATTGATTACCACTTGTACCTCGCCCACAACGAAAGAGGCATAAATGATCACATGAGACGGAATAGTATGCTCCTGTTTGATGGGGAAGAGTGTCGTCCCTGTCTTTACGATCAGTTATCAGATCTACGGACATATTTTCCAAACGGTGTTTGCCAAGATAGGGATCCCATCATGCTGTTCAACTGCTTGCCCGTCATTAGAAACCCCGCTTCTCCTGCCATGGAGGCCTATATCTTGGGCTTCGATTTCGATACCGGGAATCTATTCGTCCGCCAATTCGGGTGGTTTCCGGACTACATTGACGACGTCTGGTGCGTGTGGAATGACGGCTTCAACAGGTATGAGGTGCAAATCGAAGCCTTGCGTGACACCCTCAGACAATGCATCGATGACTATCAGCTGGATCCGGGCGTTGGCATTCTAAGTAAAGGTAAGTATGCCGTGGGTAGCTGGGAGATTGCGGAAGCTAGCGAGGATCCTGGCATGGAGCTTGTCATTGCTATAAGCTTCTGCCTGTGGATCTTGGATATGGCAGAGCCACTTATTCGACGATATGTGTCAGGGACCGAGAATCTCATACAAGATATCAAACGGTACGAGAAAGAGTGCCGTGGAATTCTGGCCTGTGCCTCAGCCAGGTTCTGGGAACACGTTCGGAAGGGCTATACTGAAGAGCAGGAACGATGCGAGAAAATCAAGAACCGATACATTGATCACCTGATGGCTCTCCGCATGCCTACGAACGATGACTCGAAAGAGGACAAGGAGCGTGCACCGGACCTGGACATTGCGAAAAGACTTCGCCGGCAGTATGAAGGGCGACGAAAGGAGTGTCGCGAACAGAGCTTGCAGGACGTCTTTATCGGGCCTAAACAGGGCATGACCTCCAGATCGCCCAGTGCCACCTTCAGAGAAATAGTCGAAAGGTCAAAATTGGCACTGTCTTCGAGTATGCTGCCTTCTCCTAAGACTCCACGGGCTAGTTCGCCTCCCCCATCTGGGACTCGCCCACAGAATGGCTGGATCCCTACATCTCCGAAAATTCTCTCCTCTTCGACTGAAGAGAATAACTTCATTGAAGCTGCTGAATCCCATGAAGACCCGGTGCCAGTGCTCTTAAGGCGGATGTCAGACCTGTGGCAGGCACATCCGGAACTTGACAATTTCAGCATTCGTGGTCAGTTGGGAACTATTTTGACAGAGATGAAACATACTATGGTGTAGACCCGCATAGACAAAGGTATGGCTTCGTCGACGATAACCCATGCGAACGAAAGCTGAGTAACCAAGCTGGTGGACAGGGACGTCTTTCGCGGCCCGGCTTTGATTTCTGCGGTTAACTTGACTAGATGTCTCTTGCAGAGTGCGTTGGAAGCAACAAAATTTACACTTTCAGTCGCACCCATTCTGACTGTGGGCGTTTGGGGTCTCTTTGAAACGATCTGGTGAACACATCCTAGTGTATTCTTCTTCACATGGCAGAGACTTGCTGCACTATGCCGTTGGAGGAGGAGGTTGGCCTCTTGATCTCTTGCCGATTGTATGGGTCTTGGATCAGCAAACCACAGGCTTTGAGAGACGAGACTTGGGCTAATACAGAAAGGAAAAAAAAAAGTGAAAGTAAAACCGATGAAAAGGCTCCTTGATCATGTCGATAAATGTGGAATAATGTGGAATAATGAGAATCTGTATGGAAGCTTATCGGATATCCAAGATTAGTGCAGTGGTATGACCTAGAGCCAAATATCACGTGAATGAACACATGGAAGGTGGTACGGAGAAGTACTTCTGCATCCATTGCAATGAGAACAAGCACCCCGAAAGCGAGCCACGCTCAAGATGTCAGTAGGGATGATAATAATGCATTCAGCACCAGATCTCCTTATCTCTCCCGTGCACCACTAATGATTACGATCCACCGCCAAGCCCACCCGTCAGCCAGGCAGCCACATCATACTGCACCGCCTGCCACCAATCGGTATTAGCCGCAATGCTCGTGTGGCTGCTTGTGGCTTGGTTACGGGGCCGAAGCCATGGATCGCCCCACTGGATATCTTGGCCGCTGATCATTGGCCAACGCCAGCATTCAAATGCCCCGCTATCTCTGGGCATCACCTCCTCGTCCGGTTCCTATCCAATCAAAAGGCAGTTCATGAGATGAGCCAAGGAAGGAAAAGAGGGATGGGCGGGTGTCCTCGGGTCAGCTGGCTGGAACCTGTCTTGGGTCTTGGAGGTACCTAGGTACAGTACTCCTGGAGTTCTTACTGCATACGAATACTGACCCCTGAGGCCTGCTGCTGCCAAGATCGCTAACCTCCATCATTATTAGAAATTGCTTCGCGGACTTCAGTACTAGGTAAGTACTAGACTATTTTGATTTTTGCGAGGTACCTCAGGGCACTAGCCATCACTAGCAATCGCCAGTGTACTCTCGCCATACCTATCTACCTACCTCTGCGACAAGTACTAGTAGGTACGAAGGTACATGCAAGCAGGCCGAGTCTAGCCATCATTCCTTCCTCGTTTGTTTCTCCCACCTTTCTTCTCAGTTCCACTTCCACTTCCACTTCCGTTCGTCGTCCATCACTCGTCGTTGCTCGCTCGTCGCTCTTTTTGCCCATCTCAGCCCTGCAGCCCTACTCCGTCCCCTCCGATCTCCCGTTCTCCGTGCGACCGTCGCTTGAACCTGTTTGTTCCTATCGTCATTTGTTGGAGCCTACCATAATCTCGCTCCTTCCCTCTCATTCGCTTTATTCGAGTGCACAAAGCCATCCTTCCTTTGGCGGTTGATCGATTATAACCATTGGCTCCATCCCGTCGCTCCTTCCCAACCAACTCCTTCCTTCCCTACCCCCCCTTCCTAGTTCATCTTTTCGATTTTGGCTGTTCGATACCCTTTACGTCTCCATTTCACGTTTCTTTTTCCTTTTTTTTTTTCATTTGCTAGCTTTTTCGTGATCTTCACATGTTCTCTTTTCTTGAGATTGAATAATCCGTATTCTTTTTCGGTAATTTTTGTGGCTGTACCTTCTCCTGGTTGCCCGTGCCGTGACCTCTTTCTCCTCCTCTAGCATGGCTCTTCCCGGTAAGCCTCAATTCTGCCTTTGCAAATTGCACAACCTCCCTCCACCCCCCACCTCCTTTCCTTTCCCCCTCCTCCCCAGTATCCCCTCAGCTCTTTCACGGACGATACTAGGTATATTAGGACTGACCTGTTCAGAAAATGCCCCGGCCGCGGTCACGAACGGCCAGCCGCCCGACCTCCATGCGCAGGTGGATGTGATCTGTGGGCCTCTCATCAATTTCAAGAACATGGATGTGAGCCCATCTTCCTCCGTCTGGCGTGGGAGCGTCTTGATTGTTACCCAACCAGGACAGAGCCAGCCACGGCTGCTCTTGCGCCAGGCTGGTCCTGTCGCCGGCAATGTCGCCGGCAATGGGGCCCGCTCTAGCGATGCTGCTGTCGCCGTTGACGGTGTTCGTCTATACGAGGATCCCCAAAAAGCCTTCTGGCGCTTCTCCCTCGCCCTCCCCCTCGGGAATTGTGAAGCGCGCTGGGAATATTCCATTCCTGGATTTCGATATGCGGAGGGCAACAAGGTTTACTCGCCGTGGGACTTCGCCGTGCCTTCCGTAAATCAGTCCATGCGCCTCATGTTCCACTCCTGCAACGGCTTTTCAGTTGGTACCGACATGAATGCATGGGTTGGACCTAATCTTTGGAATGATGTCTTGCGAGTACATGCCCAGAAACCCTTCCATGCCATGGTCGGTGGCGGTGATCAACTCTACAACGACGGCATCCGGGTAGATGGACCGCTGAAGGAGTGGACTTCCATCTCTAATCCTCACACAAGGCGCGCGCATGATTTTGACAATGATCTGCGCGCCCGTTGTGATGCATACTACTACGCAAACTATACTAGGTGGTACTCTACCGAGCCATTCAAGGCAGCAAACGGACGGATTCCCCAGATCAATATATGGGACGACCATGATATCATCGATGGTTTCGGTTCGTACACCGACCACTTCATGCGCTGTTCCGTTTTTCGGGGCATTGGCGGCGTTGCTTTCAAGTATTACTGTCTCTTTCAGCATCACATTGCGCCGCCAAAGTCGACCTACACCACAGATGCTCCACAGACCATGCACGCCGTCAACGGGACTGCAGGCGCAGACCCGCGACAGCTGGAAAATACATTTGTCCTGGAGGAACACAAGGAAGATGATAGCTGGATCATCGGTAAGCGTCCTGGGCCCTATGTGGAAGAGAAGAGCAGGAACCTGTACATGCGCCTCGGCAAGCGGATGGCCTTCATCGGCGTGGATGCCCGTACCGAGCGTACCCGCCACCAGGTGAACTACCCAGACACATACGATCTTATCTTCACTCGGCTGGAAAGCGAAGTGGCGGCGGCTAACGGTGATATCAAACACCTGATTGTGCTCCTGGGCGTCCCGATCGCTTATCCCCGCCTTGCGTGGCTCGAGAACATCCTCAGCTCTCCCATCATTGCCCCCATCCGACTGCTGAACAAACGGTTTGGTTTTGCCGGTGGTTTGTTCAACCAGTTTGATGGCCAGGTGGATCTGTTGGACGACCTGGATGACCACTACACAGCTCGCCAACATAAGAAGGAACGGCGGATCTTCATCCAGCGTCTCCAGGACTTTTCGAAGACCCATTCAGTGCGTGTGACGATCCTGGGCGGAGACGTACACTTGGCAGCCATCGGCCGGTTCTATTCGAATCCCAGCCTTCGCATTCACAGTGAGCACGATCCGCGCTACATGGTCAACGTCATTAGCAGTGCGATCACCAACAAACCGCCGCCAAAGGCCGTCGCAAACCTCCTTGCGCGGCGAAATAAACTCCATCATATGGACTCATCTACCGATGAAACGCTGATGGACTTCTTCGACCGCCAGCCGGGTGGGCAGGAGAAGAGTGCTTCCTGGAACAAGGTGACGATGCCATCGCGAAACTATGCCTGTATCACCGAGATTGACACGCCCATGTCCAATGGTAGCGCCTCAACGGCTGAGGGTGATATGGCCGCGTTCCCCATCCCCATGGACGGACACTCTCCGCTCCACAAAGGCGAAGCAAATGCCGGCTCCAGTCACCCTGCCGCCGATGGATTCAGCAGCAGCAGTGACATGCCGGGAGGCCTGGACGTGACCATCCGAGTGGAAATCAACCCACAAGATCGAGAGGCCACGACTGACGGCTATGCATTCAGCAGTAGGTTCTTTGTGCATCTCTACTTGATGTTCGTTCACTAACCTCTGGTGCAGTTCCTGCATTGGCGTATGTGCCATCAGACGCTGATTCTCGCCCTAATTCACGCACCCGCTCCCTACGGCCTCGGTCCCTTCGGCCTCCGTCTCGCCAGTCGGTGCGTCCTCATAGTGCAGTCCCGTAGTTGACGATGGCGGGATTCGTTGGTCGTATCGATCGTGCCCGCTCATAGTAATCTCAGCATGGTGCAAAATCCAGGTGAGACTCAGCCCACCGGTTGTTTTGGACCTTCCGACATTACCCTGTGGTTGTGTAGTATATATCCATTTGCGTGTCATATACAATCTGTTGTCTGGATTCCCTAATGCAATTGTTCCATTCATTGGCTCAGTTCTTCGTCTCTGGATTCTTAAATCATGCTCATTGGCTCCAGATGGTGCTTGTTAAGCTTGATGATGAGCATTTGACCTCCACAGCTTATTAACCATTAACCTCATTCCCTATCCCTTACACATTGTCGCAAGGTCTTGTCGAGCTGAAAACAGTACCTTCTACACGCTTTAGGAACGGGCCTTTGGCGTACCTGCGCCACGTCCTTGCTGCTTGCAAGACTTCAAGTTCTGCCCCGGCTTGTTACTGCAAACCACAAAAAGAGAAAGAAAAGAAGAAGACGAGAAAGAAAGGAACACGCAGATTTATAGTGTGATGGTTGTTCGGTGCTTGAATCCAGGTTAGGTCGGAGCAGCTGCGTGCACCACTGAGGCCTTTCTCATGACGGGGCATCTCTTTGGATTGTATGCCGCCACTGAAAGTGAACTCAACCCTACCTCTAATCGGCGAACTTGTCTGACCTGTCCAGTCCGCACATCCGGGCCACGCATAACCTCGAGGTCTGCAGAGGCTTATAGGATGTACCTGCATTGTCTGTCCTCGGTTGGATTTCATCATGGCCCTTGATTTGCTTGCGTGCTCCGGGTTGACGCGAGTCTCGACCGCCATCCTTAGCCCTTATCAAGCATGGAGCATCATGCAAGGGCGCTCAACCAGTGTGCAGAAACATGATGCCCGATCGCCACTACTGGCTTCGTATATTGTCTGTTGTGTCACATCGCCAATGTCACATCCAATTCAGGCCTGCAAGGGTGTGTGACCGAATACGGGCATGTAGTCCAGGGGCAACAGACAAGGGCATGTATATCCCGCGGACGAATGCCACTCTCATCGGATCTTGCATTTTCCCCGCTTCTCCTAGGCAGTCCTCGTCAGCATCGCTGCCCGTGCCAATCTTCACCATGGACACCGTTGTAAATGACGGACTGGCGGGGCCTCGCGGCACCACGCAGGACAAGGTCGCACAGGCATCCCAACCGGGGGACGAACACGAACTGGAAGGACTCGAGGCCTTGGGATACAAGCCGGAGCTGCGTCGCAACCGCTCGGTCATCACGATCCTCTTCCAGACGCTAGCCATTGCCGCGATTCCCTTTGGGGAAGGGGGTCCTCTGCTCAGTGCCATCTACGGCGGAGGCCCGTTGTCGATCTTTGTCGGCTGGCTCGTGGTTAGCGCCTTATGCGAGTGCATCGCCCTCTCGCTGGCCGAGCTTGTGTCTCGGTATCCCACCTCAGCCGGGCCCTATTACTGGTCTTTCCAAATCGCAGGAAGCTCCAAAGCTGCCGTGTCCTTTGTCACCGGCTGGGTCTGGTTGGTTGGCAACTGGACTATCACCCTGTCCGTCAATTTTGGTTTCGCGTCCATGGTCTCGGCCTCGATCTCAATGTTCCATCCAGGATGGGCGATCACTAACTGGCAGCTGCTGCTGATCTTCTACGCCATCTGCCTGGGAACATTCCTTATCTGCACGTTCGGTAACCGTTACCTACCCCAGGTGGATATCATCTGCGCCACCTGGACCCTGCTGACGATCCTGGTCGTCCTCGTTGCGCTCTCTGTCAAAGCAGGCGCGGGCAGGCACAGTGCTGCCTATGCGTTGGGCCACTACGACTCCAGCTTCTCGGGCTGGTCTGGCTTCACGTTCTTTATCGGCCTTCTCCCGGCCGCATACACCTTCTCTGCTGTTGGCATGATTTCGTCCATGGCGGAAGAATGCAGCAAGCCAGCCGTGAAGGTCCCACGGGCGATGAGTCTCTGCGTTCCCGTGGGCGGCATCGCTGGTCTATTCTTCATACTCCCCATCTGCTTCACCCTACCTCCAATGGAAGATATCATCCAGGCCCCCATTGGCCAGGCTCTTCCATATATTTTCCATGCGGTTATGGGCAGCCCCGGCGGCGGCCTCGCCCTCACCATCCTCGTACTAATGATCACTTTCTTCGCCAGCATCAGCATTACCGTCGCCGCCTCGCGCGCCACCTGGGCGGTCGCTCGAGATGATGCTATTCCTCTCTCACGACTATGGTCGCGCGTGGACCCGGGCCTCGGCGTACCCGTCTGGTCTTTGGTCTTTGGAACCGTCATTCAGATGCTCCTAGGGCTCATTAACCTCGGCAGCAGCAGCGCCTTCACGGCCTTTATCTCCGTCGGTGTCATCGCCCTGGCGGCCTCTTACGCCATTCCCATCGCCTTGAGCCTTTTTAACGGCCGTCGCGAGGTATCCCATGCGCCATGGACCTGCGGACCCATCCTCGGGCCGATCGTCAATATCATCGCCTTATGCTGGATCGCTTTCGAGCTGGTTCTTTTCAGCATGCCGACCTCGTTGCCTGTCGATCGAGTTTCTATGAACTATGGCGCTGTTGTCTTCGTAGGGTTCATGGCTATCTCGGCGTTCTGGTACGCTGTGTGTGCGCGGAAGTGTGCGTCTATCCTGTCCCATACGAAGCCTACATGATCTCTCACAGCTGACCGCGCTGTAGCCTTCAAGGGTCCGCCGGAATCAATTGAGCCTTCATGACTTCTTGCGATCAATATGACAGTTCGTGGCTTCCATAGCGGCTCGGTCTTAGTCCACACTGGAGTACTAGGATCATGAGTATACTGTAAATATATATAG
This sequence comes from Aspergillus carbonarius ITEM 5010, assembly GCA_001990825.1. Taxonomy (NCBI): domain Eukaryota; kingdom Fungi; phylum Ascomycota; class Eurotiomycetes; order Eurotiales; family Aspergillaceae; genus Aspergillus; species Aspergillus carbonarius. Next base: position 2,979,921 of record KV907493.1, read on the forward strand.
CATTCACTTACTCATACGGGACGTTACTCCGACAAGAATCCCGTGGGCGATATTCATTATTATCTGAAGTGCAATTAACTTCATTCACATCCCAGATTAGAGACAATCAATTTCTATAGTTGTAACTCATAATCAAGCACATACTGGGTTGCTTGATCAAGAGGCTCATCGATGCATATGTATTATCAATTATGTCAGATAATAACCTCAGGCAAGTACGTAGCGCATAACTACATCTTTATGGTACTTATCAGAATTGATGATTACATTTAATAGACGATGGAAAATTGGAGGGGAGAGGGGGAGAGAGTACGAGGAAGAAGAAGAAGAGGAGGAAGAGAAATAAGCAGGGGGAATGGGGGTTCCTTTTCCAGGAATTAAGTAATCATAGCTATATATGCTTATTAAGCATGAGCAAGGACAAGTATAGATGACTCAATAATTGGAATCATCCTGGCAATCTAAATTTCCCGAGAAGTTCATCGCATCTCTTCCGTAGTCAATACTGTATCCTCGGCGTCGACGCGGGAGTCCCTCGTTGGGTACGCGACGCGGCGTGGTTGATGTGTTTTCTGCCGGTCGTCGGCGGCGGACATGCTGATAGCTCTTGTCGAGCTCGATCTCAATGACGCAGCGCACTTTCAGCGCGCTGACAGCGGGCCAGACACCCCGTTCCCCCTTGAGGGACCAGTGGGCCAGACTCTCTTTGCTTGGGTTCTGAAATAGTTTGGTGAAGTCCTTGAAAGAGAGATCGGGCACGATGGTCAGGTTGGGTCCAGGGATGGTCTCCTCGATGAGGAGCCGTGCGAGTGTAGTCGGAAGTAGACCCATGTAATCCAATTGACGGAGACGGTGGCGGACCTCCGCTATGATGAGACGCATCAGAGACCGAGTGATGTTCCACTGGCCGGTTGGGCGCCGATCTAGCAGGTTCAAGTCCGACCGCAGAAACGGGACAAGATATGGTCGGGCCTGCGATACGATGAAATGATTGACGTTGAATAGCTCGGCAATGCGGGCCAGTGGTGATTCTCCGTCGTTGTAGTGGGCGTGACGCCAGGATTGAAAGGTCGCGTCCCGAGAATGCGGCCAAGGCACAATCGAACCAGTTTCGTCTTTGCAGTATATTGTAACTGGCTGGTAAAGCGAGTTGTTGGAGGCATTAGAAGCTACAGCGGCGGACCAGATTAACTAGGAGCCTGGTTAGTTGACAGGGATGAGAGCGTACATGGCCACATACCACATTTGGTGCAGTCAAGTAGTTCAGGAGATTCGGGGTCGCATTTTTGTTCGATGTAGCAACCGTGATATTCAGGATACGCTTGGACCGGGCATAAGCTTCTTCAAACGTCAGGTCACCAAGATTGGCGCGCACGCATTCTTCTAAGACCTCCGCATCGAAGAAGTAGCCTTTCTGAATAAACCGCTTGATTCGCCGTAATAGAGTCCCCAGCCAACTGTCTCCGAGATCAGACGGCAGCCACCAACTGTCTTCGCCGGGCGTCCTCATCCTCCGCCGACGATCGAAGGCGCTCAAGTCGATACCGTCGCTGTCCAGGAACGTGAGCAGTTCATCCTCAGTGTGAACGCCCACCAGGGCCGCGATGAGTGCCCCAGTCGCTGTTCCGGTGATGATTCTTGGCAGGAGGCCACGCAAATGGAGAGCCTTTACCACTCCGAGATGACAGAGCCCAAAGATGGACCCGCCTTGTAGGAGTAAGGTCGTCCTCCCGAACGCCTGCCGGGTATCGTGCAGCAGTTCCAGCTTTGCTTGCGAGGTGAAACCACTGTCGTGGACTGGGGCAGTCTGAAGTGTCGTGACTTGCTGAATGGAGAGCGCGACCTGCGTGATATAGTCATCAATGAGAAGTTTGGTGCCGGCATAGGCGTGCAGAAACATCTTGGGGGAGGTGATGTTGCCTAGATTGCGAAGTAATCCGGACCGAAGGAGATTAACTAGGTTCAGGATATCCTCATCCGCTCGAGCGTTCATGAGAGCCTCCATTCGACTTACAATCAGCCGGTAGTCGTAATGCCGGCTAGTATGGTTCTGGCGCCTGTTCCGGGTGGTCAGAAACGAGGCCGAGTCTTCGATGTAGGATCTTGGGCGAGCTTACCATAGGTCCATGCTGAGGAGCTCATCGAGCTCGAAAGCAGCCTCTTCCCATTCCTCAAAGGTGACTGCTGTAGCCAGAGCATGTTGCAGTTGCTTCCGAGGAGTCTTAGATTTCCACCAGGAGATTAATCGCTGAACGACAGGCGGCATTAGCTACCTATCCAGCTACTAGCTCCATGGAACAACGTACTTCTTCCCAGAACAGCGCCACATCGAGCATCATGCTAAGAACCGCGGCGAATAGTCCGCAGAGAGTCGCCCAAGTCTCCATGGTGACTGATGGGAAACCGAGCTTTCCTAGGCTGGGTCGTTGGTTCCAAGGAAAGCGTTGGCACATGGCGAGGGGCAGTGGCATTCACATGCTCGCCGGACTCCGGAGGTCGTGAACAGTAGGCAAGCCACCAGCGCGACCAAGGACAGATGTCTTTAAGATCAGGTCTGGACGAACATGGAGGGGATCGATGGACAATGCATCAGGGAGCTGGGAGAGAGGATGAGTAGAGAACTGAGGACTGGGGACGGATGATGGAGGACGTATGATGGATGATGACATGATCGCGACGGCGGTTCCCCGCAAAACCTCCGCGAACACAAACACGAACAGAACCCTACACTACATCTCTGACGAAGCAATGGAAGAGCGACGAGAGGAAATTGGATTGTTCGTCACAACACAAAAAAAAGCCGACCGTATTTTTCTTGTCTACACACCACACTCCCTCCGGTGGAGGAACAGAGCCATCCCGACCCGTGGACACGTAAAGGGGCATTTGAATTCCATGATTTTGGTTTTAAATTTCGCGTTGCTTCCCTATGCAAGTAGGCGAAAAAGAGATTCTCCAGACATCCTTCACTACCCACCGAGGCGGACAACCACCGTTTACTCCTCGACAATGTTACCCCGCTCCGACACGTAGAGACCGTCAAGGAACTGTCCGGCGCAAGCCGCGTCAGCATCTGTCGCACTAATTGGGGCCACCACAAAGTTCTTCTTACCTTACGGATATCCTTGTTGCGGACTCTGCAGATCTGCTGGATGTCGGCAGCACTCTGGGAGACACCCTCCAGGGAGTTACCGGAGAGCTGGAGCTCGTCCTTGACGTTGGGGGAGGTGATAACCTCAACGCCAGGCTGGGCGGTCACACGGCGGACGTACTTCTCACCCAAGAAGTTTCTGTTTGAACGCAATACCCATCAGTAAACGTCTTTTCCCGGAAGAAAATTGGCCTGCCGCCATGAGTCAAGAAGCCCAAGTCCGAGCAGGGACGATCCCCATTCCGACCCGCTTCAAGCCCCAGTATCCGATCCGTGCGAATGGGTGATTTCGGCATACCTGATCTCAACGTCGCAGAGGCCGGTCTCGGAGTTCTTCTCAATGTTCACGTTGATGGGAAAGTGAGCGTAGACGTAGCGCATCTTGTACTTGAAGCCCTTGGTAACACCGATGATCAGGTTGTTGATGAGGGTACGAACGGTACGAAGGGAAGCGATTCCCTTGCGGACACCGTGGTGCATCTCAATGGAGATGACATTCTTCTCGGGGCGGCCGAAGGTAACAGCGATGTGGGAGAGGTCCTTGACGAGCTTGCCTGAACGGTAGGGGAAACGCCCATGTTAGTGTCGCTCGATACGAGGGGACCCGGCACATTGCGCAGGGAATGGGCCACGACGTCCGGAACAACGAATTGGTCGAATTCGTTCGGACGACGGGGGTGTTGCACGGTAAGGAGTTTGCATACCTCGGGGTCCCTCAACGGTCACAATGCGCGAGCGAATGTGAACCTTCACTGTATGAGGAAATTCGAATCAGTCCTGAGTCCTCTCTATATTACCAAAACTGGATCGCAGTGCAGCAAAAATCACCGGGACAGGCATCAGAAGCATCTCTCTTGTCAGCGATCGCCAGCTGAAGCGGGCGCATCGCTCGTCCCTATCCCTACACTCCCAACTCCTCGATGCATGCCTGTCCCTCCATCCAGATTCCCTCCACCTTCAACCAGCGAACAGAGCGACGACGCTCGGGGAAAATCGAATGCTCACCATTCTCGGGGATGGGCAGCCGTTCCTCGGAGTAAATGTACCGCATCTTGACTGCGTGGGCTGTGGTGTGTCCGAGGGGAAATTGTCGATATCGTCGAGCGGTCGGTCGTCGAAAGGATCGAAATTCGACAAGGCAAACCGCAGTCGAGGAGTGGTGGAGCGAAAATCACGGGTTGTGCGTCGCTTACGGCCCAATCCGGCTTAGCACCATCCGTCTAGGGTTGCCCAATTTGGGTATAGCCTCGACCCGGGCTTTGTATTATTTCTCCCATGGTTTTCACGGTGTTAATTACAATAATGATAATAATGATAATAATGATAATGTGATACGCAGTGATAATATAACCTAATTATCATACTTATCCCAATTCTCATCGGCGGTCTTAAAGCCTCAGCGTTCACGTGCTGTGGGAAGTCCCACTAGCAGCATACAACATACCTACATACTACTAGATAGGTGCTCCGTACTTCTATCTAAATAATGTTATCTCCATACAAACCCTCTCTTCGAAGTATGGCAGCAATGATTTCTCATCCTAGAAGATCATATGCATGATTAAATATTATACTACGTAGTATATCGCCCAGTTATCCGTACTATGTACTGAGAAAGCCCATCACAACCCAATATCATCTTCCATGTAATCCCAATTGATCGGAGACAACGTCCTCCTTTGGAGATCAGACCAGCCATTTGGTGCCACTAGCAAAAGACCACGGTTTCGATGACTGGCATGATGGTCGAGAAACCGAGCCCCCAATGTCCCGGTCACTCCGGCCATAAACATCCAGGTCTCTCTATCGTGAGATCTATCAATCTAGTGGCTTCATTCTTTGCGACGGACCTCCTGGACCCACTTGCCCCCCAAGCTATTCAATGTTGACACCAATTCGTCCCTCTGGTCGAGGGCTGTCACATCATCCCCTCCTCCAATGCTCTTCCCATTCACCAACACATTCGGGACGGTATGACGCCCGGTATTCTCCCCCAGCAACGTCTGCAGTTGTCGACCCATCTCATGCTGGTCCAGTTCCACTACGAAAGGCGCAGGGACAATGGAATATTTGTCTAAGAGGATGGATTTCGCTCGGGCGCTGTGCGGGCAGTAGGACTTCGAAAAGACAATAACTGGATGCGGCGGTATCTGGTCAGCAAGTGTCCTCACAAGGTGAGTAGTTCCGAATGCGTAAGGAGCAATGAGCGTCGTACTTGGTGCCCGTTTCAGTATCCCATTCAGCTCAGCCACTGCTTCCGCGCGGTCATCTCTCTCAGGCTCTTGGGCGTGAACCGGTTCCGACTTCTCTTTCTCCAGGTCATTCCGGTTTTTGGGTAATGTCATCTTCGTCCGGCCCGCGATCGGGATCTCTTCCATTTCTTCTGCACCGTTGGCCTTGGGAATGGCTGGCTCTTCCCAGTCCACGGGCTTTATCTCTTCTTTGATTAGATTCTGAATAGACTGTTCTTTCTGTGCCGGAATGTTTGCTGCGATCCCCGCTTCCTTGGCCTGCTTTCGAGCTTCCATTGCCGCCACGGTCGACCGATAGAATTGTTGGTTCTGGACACTCCGCGCTTCACTCTAAATGGAAGTCATGCAATGCATCAGCCATTGTATCCATTAAATCTCCCCCCCCCTCCAGCCCAGAGGAGACGTACCGAATAGTAAAAGGCCATGAGGACCATCACCAGCACGGCAATGGCCAGAAGCCTAATTCGCCGCTGCGAAAGCATCTTTGGCAGGGGACACGTTGTTCGACGGAGAACGCAGAACAAGAGCGATTTTACTGAAATTCCTCAGAGTGGTAATATTAATCACTATGAGCCGTCAGGCGATTTGCGAGCCAATGGCGGTTTTGCACATCAGTTAGGGTAGGTCAAGAGTAGGCCGGTTGAACCGGCAGGTCATAGGTGCAGCTCCAATACCAAAAATGGCTGAACATTGGGCGAGCAGGCAACCTACAATCTCTGTACAAAGCCAGAGGTATATAGTATAGAGGAACGACTGACGCTTCAGAGGAGACCTTCAGGGCAAGGTTCCAAACCCCAGGGTAAGAATGAATGTCAATGAACAAATGGATGGGTCGAGGGACTCCTAGGTAGGGACTAGAAGGGAAGGGTGGTAGTAAGGAGTGGGGGCAGCGATCGGGCGGAACAAACGACAGGCCCGCACTACCGTCTTCGTTCTATCTACCTCGTAACCCCGACCTGCCCTGCGAAAGCCTGCCACTGGCGGTTGATTCAGATATTTATTATGCATTAAATTATCGAATATCTATATGTATGCTATGATCGGGGTATGTAGCTGTGAATGGATGGTATCATGATCAAAAGAAAAAAAAAAAAAAAAAAGAAAGGCATCAAGTCTTGGTAATGGCATGCAGGGACATATGGACGCAGCCCGCTCACAGCTGCGATTCCGAAGATTGGATGTAGGATGCCCTGCTAGACGGAAGAGCTGCAGCGAAGAACCGCAGAACCTGCAGCGGTACGACTGAGCAATTCACGTAGCGTTCAAGGCCGACCCCACGGGGTTCCATTCAATGACGGAGGTCTCCCTCACTCCCATCTTCCTTTCTCCTTCTCCTCGCTTCCTAAAGGGGTTCCGGGAGAGCAACACCCGACACTCACTGCATCTTTAGCATTCATGATGCTTGAACCGCAATGCCTGAGCGTGTTTCCACAGTTGCTCTACGCTTGCCCTGGACCACAATCATCCAATCTTCCCACTCTTTGGCAATCTCCATTAGAACATTGCCCATCACCGCCGCAGAAGCCATCAGCCCGTGACCTTCTCCTTCCAGAACCCGGACCTCACAACGCCGCATGGTTTGGCCCAACCATCGGACATTGTCAACAGGAACACGGGTGTCTCGACTTCCATGGTGAATAACAACATTTCGGGTGATGTCCACGTATCGGAATCCAATCGGCTGGCGACGCTCTAAGCAAACCAGCAAATCCACCGCTGGGTTCGCATTGGTAGTAGCCAGTTCCCAGATCTTATGGGTAAGTCGATTGTCATAATGCATCTGGCGTTCTCGTTCTTGGGACGAGGCAAGTAAGACCTCACTCCTTGTCGGCTCAGCAACCATGTGATAGCTCTCCCCAACAGAGATATCCGGTGTTTTCAAACTCTCAAGGGCCTTGAAGTCCGCTCCTTGCTGATAGACCTTGGAAGGGAGTCGTTGCGTGCCCTTGGCTTCAGGACCAGTGGGGCCAGAGCTGTCCTTTTGCATTGCTTTTCGTTTGGCCCGTCGAGGAGATTTGGGTAGACTGGACGTTAAGCTTGCACTGGTCGCGCTCATGAAGCTCGAATTAGCCACTTTGAGAATAGACGTTGGGAGTGCTCGAAGTATGCGCTGCGAGTATGGAACGGCATTGGTGGGGACGGGGGCCTTTTGTGATCCAATGCTAGAGAGCTGTGAAGGCGGGATCCACGGCGCCAACAAATGAATGCGGCCTCGGATATGCTGTGGGATCCTTAATGCAGTAGCCAACGCGTAGATTGCACCAGCAGAGTGTGCCATTATCGAGAACTTGGTCACTTTAAGGTGGTTACATACAATCGCAACATCGTCTGGAATGCCGTCAGTGAACCCATAAAAATGCGGGACAACATATCAAGCAGATAATACTCACCAGGCCAACTGAGAGGGGTTCCCGACTCATCTACATATGGCCCACTCTCGCCCACGCCTGGACGATCCAATGTGATGAGCCGAAGGCGCAGGGACCGTGCCAGTTCATCATAGAACGCCATCAGATACCTCGTTAGGCCCATGCCAAGACAACAGAGTACCACGTAACCTTTAGGATCCCCTACCTCTGAGAACGCAATTGCACGGCCTGACGTGGGATGGAATACCCTCTGAGTAAGCTTTGGGGATAATATGTAGTCGCACACCGCAATGTCAATGGAATCGGCACTTGAGGGACGTTCCTCCCCAGTCGAGACAGGAGCAGCGGAATCAGACGGAGAGCGCCTGTGAGATAGAGCTAGAGCTGACTGCTCCAAAGGCCCCCTGTAGCGGGCGAACGGGTCTGATTTATCCAAAGTCTGCGGCAATGCATTGGTTGACCTGGAGGCCAGAGGACCGTTACGAGGGATAGAGCGGCTCTTGCCCGTCATGACTGCTGGGGCAGGCGCGCTCTCGTCGACGGCGCAATCTCCTTGGCGGGCCACCTGTCCATACCCAGTGGATTCGCTGCTGTGTCTGGTCTGTTGCGGCTGCTGAATAGGCGAGACGGCAGCGACTTTAGAAGGCTTGTCTGGGGAATCATCTATCTCTAATTCGCTTTTGATCTTTTGTTGTTGGTCTTTCAACTCTTGAATCCTTTTCGTTACCTGTTCAGCCTCGTTGCCCATGCCTGACACTGCGCTATCCATCTTCATCTCCCTGCTACTTGTTGATGAATACCGACTATGACGGGTGGATCTGCGATGCTTTGGGCTGGAAGAGAAGCTATGCCGTAAGGATGACTCCCGAGCGGGAATAATCCGTCCGCTGCCGATGCCGCCGGGAGTATTCGGCGCACTGTCGCGAGCGTTTTGCAAGAAATGGCATTCCTTACTGGATGGTCTGCTAAATGTTGCTTCTCTGGTGGGCTCGGTAGCTGAACGTACTGGGCGTGTCTCCTCGGCGACGTCGGCCATGGAACACAATGAGCGTATACTGGCACGACTGCGCGGTATATTGTGTCTCAGACCGTCGTTAAAACTACTAGTCTTGCGCAGCCGGTCAGTCGGCCTATCCTTATCGCCGCAAAACTCGCGGGACGGTCTTTTAAGGAGGCTGAATTGGTTTCTCAGACTTTTTCTGGAGCCCGAAGATGCGACACTATTAGCAGTCGAGACTCGAGGCCCGGGTTCCGTTGTGATTGTACCAAAGGCAGAGTCTTCATAGGCCGCCTTAGATGATGTATACGAACCCCTAGAAGGTGGCCTTCCTGGTGACAAGGGGGGATCGAGAGTCGCTTTGGATTTGGGGGATGGAGGCGCCCGTGCCATGCGAATGACAGGAGGCGCGGCTGCATCATCTGGATGCAGGAAGGGGGTCTGTAACGCCTCCTCGGACGCTTGGCGCGCCCTATTGCTCACTCCGAAACCATGTTCGCTGAGCTGACGTTGGTCGGGGCTGAGATGTTGACCTGAGGGGGTATACACTGGCGCAGAAGGGGCCGTCTCCGAACCAATGCGCGGAACGTTATCGAAATGAGTCTGGAGGGGCACCGAGATCGTGGAAAGTGATGAGATCAGAGAGGAGATAACTTCGGGAGAGGCCGGGTCGACCGTTGTCGAAGGGTCAGTGGACTGTGGGCGCGAAGGGATGGACCTGTGATGTCGAGGTACCAGAGGGGAGGGTTGAAAAGGGGCATCAACTTTTGACGCTATAGGATCCTCCACACGATCCATGGCGGCCATCGACAGGGAAGATGACAGTCCAAAAAAGTTCACCCCGGCCAGAGTCAGGAGACAGTCACCGACGATATATGCGGTCGAGCGTAGTGCGCGTTTGCATGATCCAGTGAGAACGCAAGATAGCGTCAGCAAGCTCGGTAGCTTAACGGCAATAATCAATAGACTGCGGGTGCTTGACGCATGTGCCAGTCAGAATACAGTCTGGAAGATCCAGGGCGACCCTATCAAAGCCCCCTGCGCTCTGCAAGTAAGCCCCCTTCCCGAACGTTGTTGTCTAGAGGCGAGACCTTAACGGAGTGCCGATCCGAGGGGAGAGGAGGGGGGAGAAGACTGAAGACTGCTTGTTTGTATACAGCAGGGCGCGAAGAGAGGGAGAGGAATTGGTGAAAGGAGTGGATCAAGTAATTATCGCATTAATCGTAATAGGAAAAGGGGAAGCCCAGGGAAGGCAAGAACGAAAGTACGATCGATGAACGGAAGTACCAAAAAAAGAAAAAGAGAAGACGACGAGGGATGGATGGAGGGGCAGGAGGAGGATCGGGAGATGGGGAAAGAAAGGAGAAAAAGGAAGATCAATAGAATTGATCCCAAGCCATTGAGAGGAGGAAAAGAAAAGAATCACAAGAAAATCAAGAAGTCGGAACCATGATTGTGTCACCAGCCCTCCTTCCGCAACCAGCAGCGTCCTCTGCTTCGTCCCTCACCTGATGCTTTGCGGACGGCAAGACAGGAAAGAGAAAAGATTAATTAACGACGACTAAGGGAAATTCGAGGGCGATTCTGCACTATCATTTGCCTGGCCGGGTCCCCGCCCGGTGTTAGTGTCCCTGCATGGCCTCCACTCCTCAATCCCAATTGAATGCGCCCTTTCATCATCCGCACAGTTCGCAGATCCAAATTTTAAGGGTTTGGCGTGTTTCTTTTACTATACGGAATACTCCGTATATCATTATGCCTATCAAGGAGAACCTGGCGCCCTTCCATGGTTGATCCGGTCTGTTTCAAGTTTCAACCTGGCCGCGTTGTACATTGGATAGGACAGACCCCTGGTCAGAATCAAGGGGGTAGGAGGAAGCAAACTAAGATGATCTGCTAAAGATGCTGATGATGACGATGAGTGTCCCACCAAGCTCACCCTGGATCTATGGTAATTAGCCCACGTACCTAGCATGTGTTTAATGCATCTGTGTTAGCTTCCACGGAAGGCAACGAAATCGCCAGGAACTGGATGGAGGCTTCCGTCGTCCAATTCCCCACCGGACCACAGGCTGAGATCGAAATCTGGGTCAATGGTTCTGGATCCGGGAGCCCGGGGTGGACTTTTCCACTTCCCAAGTCCCCAAATTGTTCATGGCTCATGATCCAACCATAACTCCAATGATGATCGTCCAAAGGGGAAGAATATGCAAGGTCGTTAGATAACCATGATCTGGATGGGCGTTTTGCATTCGGATCGCATGCTATGGCGTCATAGTGCGAATAGCCAGGTACCCATCTGAAATAACATCTGCCATATCGTACTTGATCTACCAACGATGTACACAAGGCGGATGATGAATAATGACTAGACTGGCGAAAAGCGCAGAATTATCCGCAAGGTTAAGCGTATCCACTGCCTCCCGCCGTGTCTAAAACTCTGGCTCGGGTGCCAAATGCACAGATACTGTAATGATCATATCGCTGGAGTGCAGAGACTGAGCCTGTCAAACTCCATCCGGGACGGAGTAGAACATCCACCATCTGGATCTGCTTCAAGGGGTTATTTTTTCAGCACTGTGAAACTGGACTAGAATTGGTGGACGTGAAACATTTCGTGCATGTCTGCAGCATTTTCCCTACTACTTACTACTATGTGCATATGATGGATTTGGTTGAACCACTTTATATATCTTGACTACACCGTGGCAGGTCCAACTGAGTAGCTAGGATGAGATAAACATGCAAGGTTCTATAACCCCAAAGATCCATACAACCAGACCAGCTGAAAATCCAACGTATCAATGGAAAGGAATCAGACTGATCATAGTGAACTGTTCTCACGAGAAAAGGCATTGTGTGGAATGGTTGAAGTTCCGATGATGCCTAGTAATAGATACAGACAGGCTTGGCATGTTTCGGCGATAGTAACCGAAACGGACCCTCAAATCGTCTCCGACAATCCGTCTTGAATGTTGATCCAGGTGGAAGCCCGCGACCACAAAGAGCGAAAAGTAACATTCCTCCACAGTGAACTTGGATCAAACACGGTACCATATACATCGTCTTGCCATATATTCTCGGACTAGTCACCCCGTAGTGGCCGTTGAAGACGCCCTGCTCGACCCGGCCAGATATGCGGTGACCGATAGCACCACGAAGCAGTTTGTGTCCGCAATGGACGCCTATCCGGAAGATTACGTCGCCCACAACCTTCCATTTATCTTGCTCTCTGGTCTTGAGACAAGCTCAGACGATGATCTGCAAGATGTACGGGCCGACTATCCTCTCCTCCGGGAGAAGGGCAAGAGGATATACTCGGATTTGCCGTCCTTGAGCGGCCCAGTCGCGGAGGAATTGCGGCGTGTGCTCCTGGAGGAGGATGCTTCCCGTATCCCATGGGATCTGAGGGATGATGCATATGAGAATCCATCCAAATTGGAATACAAGATCAAGAGTGTTGGACGGGTAGGTCGATGCAAGTTGGCTGTCAAAGCATTTCTCCCTTCCCCGCTGCACCTTGACACCGGAGACAAACAAGTAGCCCATCCGAGCTCACAGACAAAGTGTGACTCTCGTACGACGTGCTGGTTTCCTCTGATAGACTCCATCCAGCCTCCATATATCTCTTACTTCCAGGCTCGCGTACATCTCCACTGACAGCCCGTCTAGTCCTACAGACTTCCCCCGCGCAAAGCTGATCCCCCGCCCGTATCTACCCCCACGAGCCCAACGGCCGGACAAGACAATGACATATCGCGTGGAACGTCCTTCATTCTCCATTCGCCTATATCTCCGCTGTCACCGAGCTCGCCGACTTTTCCAGATGGCCTGCTTAGCCCTCTATGGGTCACGAAGCACCAGGACCTCGTTCCTGCAGCAGTAATCAACTTCTTCCCTTTTTGCTTCGACCCTAATATGAGCTCGCTGCGCGACAACCAACTCAAGATAGAAATAAATGGATTGAAGAAGGAATGGGCCTCTTCTGCCTACAAAACTCGGTTTATAGTTGTCCTCCTGTCGGAGGAGAGCACAGGAAACATTGCTGGGGATACCGAGGACAGAATGGCAAGCATCCGGAGGGCAACCAACCTAGATCAGAAATCAATTTTTCTTCTTCCATCTGATGCGACTTCGGTGGAATTGAAGGAGTTCACAACATCACTGTTGTCTCTTCTCCAGCCATCGGTGATGGAATACTACCGGGATCTGTCAAAGCACGCCAGGCGCAAACGAAACCGAGGCACCATTCCGCCGCCGACAGCGCCGCCGACAAGTGGAACCTCCCAGACCTTGTCGACTCAGGGGTGGAATGTACGATACGAATTCAAACTGGGTATCTTCGCGGAATTCCGCCAAGAAATAGATGCAGCGCTGAGAAATTACGAAAGTGCATACGAGACTCTGTTCGGACAAGAAGTGTTCGAATACATAGCTGGCTGGAACCCTAGGTTCAATGATGCACGTCTTTTAGGTGACGCGTTGGCCATACGCATTATTCGCTGCCTGCTGCTGACGGGACAAACAACTCCCGCGGTGCGGTCTTGGGCAAGTCATCGAAACCGTTCAAAAGACATCATCGATCGTCGAGGCAAAGGCACCAAGAACTATGGCTGGGAAGCTTGGGAAGCCAGATGGTCAATGGTAATGGCTCAACTAGTCCGTCAAGCTGGTATTCCATACTTCACCTCGGTGGGTATCCCTCAGGATCAGTTTCAAGAGCAATACTCCATCTTCGTCCCACGTGATAAGACTTTATCGATACCAGACGCGTACGTTCCGTGGGAACAGCTCCACCACGAGGGATACTGGTTTTATCGATCGGCACAACACACCAAGTATCGTCGAATTCTAGCGGAGCAAATTCCGGAGGATGATCGATTATCTCCGGGACAGTCCCCTGCTTCACAAATCGCAAATAAGTCTTACTTGTATGACACCTACCTGGTGCCTGAGCCCCATGTCGAAGCACCTCAGCCAGGGGCGAGCGGTTTCAACCACTCATTGCTAAGATTAGATGCGTTGAAAGCGGCACTCGAGGAGTTCTCTAAGAGAGACCAAACTCGGAAGGCAGAGAGTCTTTGCTTGGAGATTGCAGAAGAATACATACGTCTAGGCTCATGGTTGGAGGCTTATGAAATTCTTCGCCCACTGTGGCCAACCCTGTCGTGGCGGCGCTCGGGCTGGTGGCAGCTCATGGCACAGTTCGGCTGGGCCTTACGGGAATGTGCCTTGCGAGTACACGACAGTGATATGGTTCTACGGGTTGACTGGGAATTGCTACATAAGGGTGAGGATTCTCCTGCCGCGAGTTGTCTCCTACAGCTTGATCCTTGTGATTCAATTCCCCCGAATGGTCTCACGTCTAACCATTCATCCTGAATCAGTATTTCCACCGCGGCCCGAGTGGCCTTACGACCTCCACAGCAGCCTTGAGAGCGTTCCTCTGGTAAAACCCAAGCCATCGGTTGTCATGCGCGCGGAGGATATCATATCTAGCGGCAAGTTACCACTGAAGCCTCCCGTGACATCCATATGCTTACAATTTCCCGAATTCCAGTCACGGCATCTTTCGTATTCCAAAGACCGGAAGGGAATGTCGGTGAGTCATTAAAGGGCCAACTCGTGATCTCCTCCTGCGCCCAGCCATCAGCAAAACCTATCAGGTTCTCCGAGGTTAAAGTCGTTTTTGAGGGTTGCCTTCGCCCAATAAGACTTCAGTCTGATCACAACCTGGACGCTGACAAAGCTATCCCTTGCACAATACTATCGCCATCACTACGTGATCCCAGCATGGTAGAAGATCCATCGTCTCTTCAATCACATACTAGGGGGCTGTCAGCCTTGACTGGGGTTGCGGACCTGACACTCGGGCCTTCCCAGACGAAGGTGTATGACATTACATGCATCCCTAGAGAAGCTGGGGAGTCGCGCGTTGCGTCGATAACTCTGACAGTTGAGGAAGAAAATTTTGATCTTGCTAGCGCTATAACTGATCTGGCACAACATGAGTCATATTGGTGGCAACAGACCACGAAGGGCCCAAGCCGACGACGCGTGGGTAAAGGCCGCGATACTGGCCGGTGCAAAATACTACCCAAACCGCCGAAGATACGGATAGAGCTACTAAATCTCCGGAGCACATACTACACGAGCGAACAAATTGTCCTCCGGGTTGGTATCCATAACGAGGAAGACGAAGCTGCAGATGTTTCCGCTGAGACTAGACTTTTCGGCCGTCCCGAGTCAGCGGCCAAGATCCGATGGCTCGGCGAGGAAAATCCCTCGGGTGTGCACGCTTCTGGGGAAAGCACTCCAACCGAAGGTATCTCCCATTACATCAAACGGAATATAGGGGCGATGGAGCGCTCCTCTCGTCAAGAGCTATCGATTGTGGTCACAGACACCAATGATGCTTCAGATTACGAACTAGAAATCTCTACTGTTTATAACCTGATCTCTGATATCCAGACGCCTATCATCGCAACCATGCGTGTTGGCTTAACAATTACCCGGCCGTTTGAGGCCAGTTACGAATTTCTCCCACGCATTCACCCTCAGACCTGGCCTGACTTCTTCACTGTGGACAACGATTTACTCACAAATGGGGAGGAAGCTAGGCCTGGGGGCTTGCAACAGAGATGGTGTCTCAACTCCAAGGTGGTCTCTTTTGCGTTGGAACCTCTAGTTATCGAGAAGATGTCATTGACGTTGCTCGGACTCGGCGGCGCAGCCACCGGCCTCATCGGGTCTGAGGAGGTCATCAGTCCCGAGGTGGTGGAGATCCATCCGGAGGAGCTTCGTGAGTCGAACTTCATCATCGATCTCCAGAAGGAGATTCTGGGTGATCGCCGATCCACAGCCTTGAACCTCGCCCTAGAGATCCAGTGGAGGCGGAGTGCAGCCGATGATGGCCCGCTCACCGACAGTTCCGCCGTCACCACATCCACGCTTGCTATCCCCCGCTTTGTTATTCCGGCCGGTGAGCCTCGGGTGCTCGCCTCGGCCAAGGCCTCTAATACGCTTTCCGGGTTGATCCATGTTGACTACACGCTAGAGAACCCGTCGATGCACTTTCTGACTTTCAATTTGAACATGGAAGCCAGTGAGAATTTCGCGTTCAGTGGGCCGAAGACGATGGTGGTCCAGCTGGTGCCCTTGAGCCGGCAAACGGTCCGGTATAATTTGCTGGCGTCCAAACGAGGCTTGTGGATCCAACCCCAGCTCATTGTGGTCGATACGTACTTCAACAAGACGCTGCGAGTACTTCCGACGGAGGAGATGCGATCGGATAAGAAGGGGATCTTAGTATGGGTGGATGCAGAGGATTAGCTGTAGGCGGGGTAGGTATATTGCAATGATCTCTACTACGACATATATATTCTCTGTATGTCCGTGCGGAGGATACTTGAATACTTGACTACTTGCAATGAACAGTACTTGATTCCGTCGTAGTATCCGTCACGTGTCGAGCCCTTATCCACGCGGCTACCCGAAGCGGCTTAGCGGCGGCGATCGGGACGGCGCCCGCAGCTGGTCCCAATCCGGAGAGCAGCCGGCAGTTGCAGACGAAGAGTTGCGCCCCCATCAACTTCCCCTTCCTATCTCGCCCTCGTTTCCTTCCCCCCCCCCCCCCCCCCCTCCCCCCTCTCCCCTCCTCTCGTCTCGCTCCATCCCCCTCCGATCTCAATTCCAAGACGGTGCTCCGTATGGTGTCGGTCTCTCTTGTCTCCGAATCCTTCCTGTCAACCCCCCTCCCCCCCTCCGTTTGCCTTGCCCAACCTCAGGTTGTCGTTCTCGTTCCTTCGGCTGCGTCTGTCGCTAGCACGTTGGCTGCCTCTGCCATCGTGCGTTTATTACAATCCTCCTAGCTATGGCGGCGCAGGCGGCCCTGATTGCCGACACCATTGTGGGCATGAAACGAGCCCTCCGCAAGGAGAATGACTGTCTGTCCGATCCTGGGTTCATCTTGCTTTCCTCGCCTTTCTCTCTAACTGTCGCTCTTGTTAGACTCCGGACCCGATGAACCGATCACTCAACCAACAAACAGGGGCAACAAGCTACGCGCGAACTCCAATTTTGTCCGGGAGGGTGCACTGGGCTTCCTTCACCCCGAGGAACTTTACAAACAGGTTGGCTCCACCCCCGCAGTCCCTCATTCGTTTTCTGGGCTATCGGCCGATGGCGGTGATGAAGCATGTGTGCACTGAAGACGACTGACGGTTCGTGGGACGTATTCCTTCACAGAAAATCGAACATGCTGGGTATACGCGTTATATACTCCAGCCCAACCCTGTGCGCTACGATTCGGAAGGTGATGAGCTGGACGAGGATGACGAAGACTCCGAAGCTGATGCCGCCGCGGCGGAAGAAAATCCATTTTCAGAAATCGCGCTAGAAAGTGAGGCCTTTTGTCCAATATTTGCTGGATATTAGGAGCATCCTACTGATGAATTTACACCAATCAGATTTCCTGTGCCCTCTGAAACATCCATCCGAACTCCCTACTCACCCTTCTCTATCGCACGCTTATACTTCGAAGGCTCTGCTACACATGACACAGGCAATCGAAGCTAAACTCCGTCAGGAAAGAGCATTGTTATGGCGGGCAAGGAATCTACACCGGCAGTTTCTGGGCGACAGTTCCTGGATGCCATCGGGGGCGGTTGAAACGTCTGAAGATCGATCGATCTTTGAGCCCCGGATGGCTAGCGCTACAAGTAGCTCATCCATGGGTCAGTATAAGCCCAACGGGACCGCCAGCCATTTGGCGACAGGGGTACCTGCTGCTCAGAAGAACGGCACACAAGGTCCGTCGTTACTGGCAGGAGATGCAAAGGTGTCCCGGGCCACGCAGAATGAGGATGTTCGGGACCAATCTGCCGCAGACAAGGACGTTGAGATGGCCGATGCTCATGAGCAGGAAATGGTACCCAAAGACCTTGTTTCCAATGCGATTGAACAGGCCCGAGAGCCCAAATCCGAAGAAGTTGATACACCAGTTGGCGACCTGCCGCATCACTCGGAGACAACCAACCTAGAACCGCAAGTCAACCGAAGCAATATAGCAAGCACCAAAGCTGACGACGATCGAATGTCGGACTCAGACGGCACCCTAAACAGATATGGGAAGGGACCCGGCGTTTCCGCCGTCCAGGGGAGTGCGCATGCCGACCCCGACCGTCGAGACGATACCCAGAGAGAGGGGACAAACAGAGATGCAGAAATGCAAGACGGATCATCACCTGAGTCACCTCGGCGAATGACAACGCGTGCCCAGGCCAACGCAGCGAATCCACGGCAGGAGGAAGAATTCGGATCGCTCTCTCCGTCCCCATCTGACGATACGTTAGGGAGTCTCCCAATCCCACATCCGCTTTTCCTTATACCGGACTCGATCCGGCCAGATTCAAACTTCGGTCTCCCTCCCAACGAAGCTGAAGACACACGCCGACTGCTTTGGTCCTATGTCCAGAAACAGGAGGAGACTGTTCGCGGGTTCGAGCACATGCTGGAGTCTTTGCTTCGAGCCTGTCGGATGAAGGACGACGTGCTTGAGTGGTGCAAGGCGGAGGGCCACGTCGGCGAGCTGAGTGATGGGGAAGATTGGTATGACCGGCAAAAATGGGGGCTGGCGGAAGGAGAGGATCTTAAAAAGGGTGCCGACGAAGACGAAATCGAGACGGTGGAGGAAAGTCGGACAGCAAACAAGAGAGGCAGAGGCCGCCGGGCATAGACTGAGCGTTGGAAATTGGCAGGCGTTCTATATACCTTTGCTCGTTTGTAGCTCGGACGGCGCTGGTGCCAGATGTGCGCACGCATCACTTCCACTTTTGAAAATCCATAGCGTGGAGTTGGCGGTGTTTGGTTGAGGGAACCCGGTGTCTTTTGGCTACCCCCGACAATTATGCGATGGTCTTTGATGGGATTAGCCTAGTGAATTAGCTGCTTTATGACTCCCTCTGGGATACGGTGTGATTTATGATAGCTGATCATCGCAGTACTACACGAGCGTAGCAAATGATACCCGTTGTTCGTGCTACATGAAGGATAATAGAAGTGGTGATTTTCTCTTATCTAGCTATCTAGATGTAATCCCCCCCTTTTGCTTGACTTGCGTGGCCAGGTACTGCTTCCCTGCCCATCGCACTCTCGTTCTTTTTCTCTCCTTTCTCTCGACTAATTGGTGGACTAGCAGATCATCGTTGAAGACCGAGTGTGTATCCTCTGCTAGGGCCCTCGAATTGTATTCCACCAACACCTACCTACCTAGACTCTAGGGTCGGGGGAGGTCTGTGTTTTCGCTCAATGACTGGCGGGAATGGCGTGGGTGTTGAAGGTCCAGGCTCCGCTCCCGCAGGCAAATTGGACTGCATCGCATTGCAAGAGGGTTGAAGCAGACTAGGTGTCCCGCCATCGGAAATGTCATTGCCAGGCCTAGGCTTACAAGCTCTTGCCGCCCTGCTTCGATTTGGCGCGCTCGCGTTCCCGCTTGGCGTAGATTTCGGCCGTGAAGGGACTACCAGGCCGGGTCAGTGGGTTACCATGTCCATGACTTTTTGCATTGGGGCTTGGAATATGCGGATATAGACTTCAGTTGCAAGGGTATCCATGGCCATGGTGGACAGAGGGAAAGAAGATCGGGCACTTACTCTTCCCACCGAAGAGCGAACCAATACAGGATGAAGACCTCGGCCGTCAGAACGATGCCCGCCACCTTGCCCCGATAGAGAGCGACTCCCAGGAAGTTCAGAGTGCTTCCCCAGTACATGGGGGAACCGGTGACGCTGAAGGGGAATCCGGTGACGGGGGCATCCATCAGGATACCAAAGTAGTCTCCAAGGTAGGTGCCGGTTACTCCCAGGGCATACATGCTGGACAGGACAAGGACGGAGCCGACGGCGAAAAGGAGGCCGCCAAGAATCGGTTGGTGCACAGGGGCATAGTAGGGTTGGTCTTCCAGGGCCACTTGGTAGATATGGTCTCGCAGGATTCCCAGGCTGAAGATGGTGACGGCGAGGAAGTAGCAGCCGTAGTAGGCATTGCCGAATATACGAGTCAGAACGTGACTCCGATACTCTACAGAACAAGATGACAGGGGGTTGCCATAAGCCTTTTATACTGAAGACGGGTGGATAGGTAGACCCAGGCAGAAGGTGTGGGCGTGATCATGGATGGGGGGAAGGTGGGGGAGGACCAACCAGCACGGGCGACGACGCTGCATAGAAGATCGGTCAGTCATGGAGGTAGGTGACCGTACAGGATAGGCCGAGCTGGGGCACTTACTTCCAGAAGATGGGGTTGAAGGCGATGGCCAGCGCGGCCCCTGGAGAGGAGGTGGGAGTTGAGAATCACATGCGGGGAGAAAGAATGGGGGATGGGGGAGATCCACATACATTGGAGAGACGGCTGGGAGAAGTTGACAAAGTCGGAGAGATAGGCCATGATTGCTGGCCTGGAGAGATGAGAGGAAAAGTACGGCGGGAGGAAGAAGAGGAGGAAAAAGAGGAGGAAAAAGAAGAGGAAAAAGAAGAGGACTGACTATACGGGATGGAAGAAGAAAGATGGCAGAGGAAGAGAAGACAACAGCCCGAAACGGTAGGACGTCGGGAACACGGGGGTTCTTGGCATCTATCCGTAACGTTACGGTGTCAGCCGTACGGAGTACTCACCGCCTGCCCGGCTGATCGCCCTCGTACTCTCCCCCTCAATCATCATCCATCACTTCTTCTCTTTCTTCTTCGGACCCGCGGCACCAAAATCCCACTATGGCTGGCTCCCTCGTGATCACAGCTTTCCTTGCCTGACCGGCATGGCAGCACATCTGCTCCGGGGAGAATGGCCCTGAAGCATCGTGACTACGTCCTCCTGGGCATTGGTGGGTTTATAGCCTGGGGTCTGGCCATACAATGGCTCCCCGTGCTAAGATACCTTGCCTATGCGCTGGCTCTGGGTGCCTTTTCATCCTCGGCGGTCTTCCTCGGTCTCGTGCTGCTCACGTCGCGCTCTCCAAAGGAAGCAACTTTGACTTCTCTCAAGCCCCTTCCCGTCGCCTTCCTCGCCCGTCACCATTGGGAAAAGGAGACGCAGGCAGTCCGAACCCGCTCAATCTATCATCCACCATCCCTGTACCCGCAATCCTTCGTCGTCTCGGAAGGCATTGACGAGCTCCTGACGCTAGTCACCCGCGATTTCATCGCATCGTGGTACCAGCATATCAGCCCCAGCCCCGCATTCGTGAACGAGGTGGATCAAGTCATTCGGACGGCAATCGGGAATCTACGCCATAGGCTATTAGCAGAGGACCTCATCTCCCTCGTGGTGTCCCGTATCTTCCCCGTCCTAACGGCCCACCTCAAAGAGTTCGAGGTTGCCGAGCGGTTGGTACGAGGCAGGAACCTCACCCGAAATGTCACCGAGTCGGAAGAGTTGGACCTTGCTATCGCGAGCAAGTATCGCGAGGGGCATTTACATCCAGCAGCCGTGCTCTCCGTGTCCGACCAAAAGCTTGTGGAACAGGAATACCTCCGCAAGATTGCCGTGGGGTTACTGCCGCAGCTATTCCCTGAATCCGTCCTCAACAGCCGCATTGTCGCCGTGTTAATTCGTGAGATCATCGCCTGTGCTGTGCTTTTCCCTCTCGTTTCAGTTCTCTCCGACCCGGACACGTGGAATCAACTAATGGAGGCTTATGGCCGCACGGCGATTCAAGACCGTAAGACTGTGCGGAAACTGAGGGCGGCCCTGGACGAGCATGCATCACCGGCCCCCAGGTCCAAAAGGGGTCATCCATTCCCTCGATTAAGCCCCCACGATTCAGAGCGCGCTTTCGAGCGATTTGTCCGGGCCATACGGCGCTGTAACAATATTTCGGACGCCAGACGGTTCAGAGCCCTTGTGGCTAGCCAGTTGAAGCGAGAGACTATGGTAGAAGGGCAAGATCAGGTCTACCTTCGACGACTGGAAACAGGCAAGAGGGTCTTGGATCAGAAAGTAGCTAAGCTTTCCGCACCGGGAGGCACTCAGATGACGCACGCCTCCGCGGCCGTATCCCACTTTCGTCGTAAAAATTCAGTTCCTCAGGAGGCTTCATTGGTGGATGTCATGCACGATGCCTCGGGTCTCTCCTATTTCATGGAATTCATGGATCGGCAGCAGCTCATGTCTCTAGTACAGTTCTGGATTGTGGTCGATGGGTTCCGGAACCCCCTGGAGGATGATTTTGGAGACGAGAGCTCTCCAAGCTCCACGACCTGGACACCGGCCGATCGGAGTGATATGGCACTGATCAGCGAGACCTATCTTTCGAAACCTGAACTGAAGGTCACAGATGAGTCGCGTCGAGTAGTGAAAGCTTTCCTGAGCGCAGGGAAGCGAGCCAGCTCGGAGCAATATCGCAAAGCCCGGACCGTGATACTGAGCACCCAGTCCGCAATCCTTGAGGAGCTTCAGGAGACCTACTACCCTAGGTTCAAGCAATCCGATCTCTACTACAAGTATCTTGCCTCGGATGAAGCATCCCAAGCTGGCACTCAATCACCCCAACGCAGCCCCCAAAGTATCGCAGAGGTGCCCGAAAGGCGACCTCTCCCTCCCCTAATGAGTCGTACCTCATCTCAACCAGGAGCCAAGTCCAAGGATTTGCGACGAGCGGCGGTATCTTCGAGTGATGTTCGAAGCATGGGTAAATTGTTTGACGATGACGGATCTTCGAGACGCTCTTTTGACTCTGAACGGTCCGCACCGCTGTTCGATGATGACTACGACACTGATCCTCTTGCGATGTCCACACAGAGCCTAGGAAGAGACTCACAGAATGGCGAGACCGAGGCGAACCAGAACGAAGTCATCGAAAACATGGAGGCGGCGTTGAACGACATCATTGCCAACGAGCCAAAAAATAGTAGGATTGAAGATTTGAAGAGCGCCGATGTATCTCCAACCGGGTTGCCTGGTAGTGACCAGATGTCTCCGCGCAGCTCGATGGAGCTCGCTCGAGCAGAAAGTCGGTCAGATGACAGAATCAAACCGAGCATCGCCTCACTGGGCCTCGTAGACCGATCTTCACGCCTCGGAGTTTTCGATGATGATCTTTTCCCCGAACAACAGAAGTACATCGAAGATGAATATGAAGAGCCTGTGGGGACAGACAATGACCCAGCCGACCAAGTCCATGAAGCGGCTCCCGGGGATCTCGGGCTGACAGAGGCCATCGAGGCTCTCACAGCAGACATCGATAAGCTCGGTTCTCAAGAGTCAGTGGTGGACACTCTCACTCGAAAAGCCGAACTCACGAACAACACCGCGGAATTGAGGATCCTGCGCAAATCTAAGGCGAGCATTCAGCGTGAGATGAACCGCAAAGAGATGCAGCGGCAGCAGTACGTCATCCAAGAGAGTGACAACAGCTTGTACGGCCGGTCGACCGTCCGCATCAAGTCTATTGTTGTGGGAAAAGAGGAGGATGGTCGAGAGTTCGCCATGTGTATGTAGTATCACCTTCTTCTTCCTTCCACTTTTGAGGAATCTGCAGATGCTCAGTCCACTGACTTCTTTTCTAGACGTGGTCGAGGTGCAACGAAACGCTGGCGAGCAGATGCCGGCGGCTTCCTGGGCCGTTGCCCGAAGATACAGCGAGTTTCATGAACTCCATCACAAACTGCGCATGAGATACCCATCCGTTCGTCATTTAGAGTTTCCACGCCGGCGCGTAGTCCTCAAGCTCCAGAAAGAATTCTTACAAAAGCGACGCTTGGCTCTGGAAGCCTATCTGCAAAAGCTACTGTTGCTTCCCGAAGTATGCCGGAGTCGTGACTTGCGAGCCTTTCTTTCCCAGCGGGCCATCATTCCTCGTAATGAAGCCCAAAGCTCTACAAACGGAGAGACCAAGGACTTGGTCACTCGAATCTACAACTCAGTCGCCGACGGTATGGATGACTTCCTGGGTAACTTCGGCGTGTTGGACCAACTATCCACGGCCGGGCAAAACCTCATTTCCGCCGCTACCAGCCAACAATCTACCGCAGTACCTGACACAGGGTTGGCCACAGAGGACGCAGTCACCGCTGCTGAAGCGGAAGCGGAATTGAATGCGTTCGAGGATCGCGAGCTGGAGCCATTCATCAAGCCGATCTGTGACCTGTTTCTGGAGGCCTTCGAGCTGAACAAGGGCAATAACTGGCTGCGCGGGCGTGCCGTCGTCGTTGTCCTGCATCAACTGCTAGGAGGCACGATTGAGCGCAAGGTACGCGAAGGGGCACGCTCCCTAATCCAAGACGACTCACTTTTGCGGTACCTCTCTCTGGTCAGGGACACTATGTGGCCGGGAGGAGTACTCCGCCAAAGCAAAACCCGCACCGCATCGGAGCGACTGAAGAGTCGCACCGAAGCCAGCCTGGTCCTAGCCACGCTGATCCCCGACCTAGCAGGCAATGTGGTCGGACGAGCCAACGCGCAAGCCGCGGCACGGAGGATCTTCGCGACTCTGAACAACCAACGACTGAATGCGCATCTAGTGTTCACTATGCTCGACGAGATCGTGTTGGTTTTATTCGGGGGAGGGGACGCGGGACGGACCCGTTGATGACTTATGCTTATGTGTACGATAACGATCTTCCCTTATTACCATTCCTTGGTCTTTTGCCATTACCCTTGCGTACTGTATCGATATTAGCGGGCGTTGTGATCTACCCTAGCATGTTTTCTTTTCTTTCTTTTTGTCAGTTTAAACGTTCCGTCAATCTGCCACGGTGCCGATCAACCTGTATACTCACCTTCAGCTACATATCCTGGGCATTGTTAGTGCACCGCGCCTTTTAAGGGAGCTGCGGAGGGACATACTGGTAATCAATGTCTGATAAGAGTGGGACGCCCTTTTCGATGCCTGACTACCGAGTTAATACATCTACTACTAGTACATATCAGTGTCACCCATAAAGTCAACTAATTATTCTTTCTCTGTCTCCACAATGAGTATGAATGAAGGAATGCTGCTCGAAGATACAAGATCGTCCGATGCCCAGTAAGTCAACTCAGCCAAAGAAGCCCGTGGTGGATCCCCGAAATCGAAAGGAAAGCAGAGAGTTGAGATTGAAGAACATCAAAGGCGGGATACAGGTATTACTATCCTCCCGCGTGGCTCCTGCCTCGACACTCTAGAAACTATTCTAGGAATGCCGAGGAAAAGGTAAAATGCAAACCATCACGAAGTACGACGGAGGTACCTATTAGAAAGAAGGAAAGAAGGAAGGAGAACAGGCATGAAGACCGGTGTAGTCCGAAACAATCATTCTCTATGCTTCGTCTGCCTTCTTCTTCTTGGACTTCTTGCTGGGCTGTTGTGGCGGGCCCTGTTTGGTCTGGTGAACAATGAGACGTGTCCAGCACTCCTCCTTGTCCCACTCGAAACCAGCGAGGTAAGGCTTATCCAATTCATCATCGGCCTAGAGCAGGTGGAGGTCAGCATTGGTTATGGAAACTCGTCACTTTCGGCATAATACCTTCTTTTTGAACTGCTTGTAGATTGCGTCCAGCGCATCCTTTATCGTGACGCCCTTCATGTTACGAGCGGTTACTTCCAGTCCTAACGGAAAGTGCAGATCAATTTTCTTGACCGGAGGGTTGATCAAGAGAAGCTTGAGCATATCTTTGTCCTCGACGGTCGACGGTGAGGTGTTCAGCTTCCTGTTGCCCAGGTTAGTCTCCTTTTTTTTCTACTAGGCTTATATCTACCACAACGGGCTTACCATCCGGTCTTTTGAGTTTCGATCGGGAGAGTGATTTCAATATTTTTCTCCTCTACCAGCGGAAGAATCGTCAGCAGCGAGCCCTTGGGCGACGAGGACTTTCAACCCTTTTAAACGCATGAAAGAAGGAACTCACCCAGTTCTTTGATGTTGTAGACGCCCTCTGCATAGGAGGAGTTACGTCGGTGACCCTTCTTGGTCTCCTTGTCGGGGGCTTTCTCATCCTTGGGGGATATCGTCAAGCCAGCGATGGCAGAGTCAACCTTGGTGAGCTCTTCAGACATGTTTGCAGACAAGGTGGCAGTGTGGAGCTAATGCTAATAGCTGAGGGTTGTACTAGTATTTCGAATCTAGCATTAGTTGTGTGCATCGACGATGGATCAAGGCGTGTTCTAGTGAAAGAGGCACAAGACCGGAATGGGTGGTGACGTGGAATGACTACCTACTTAAGAGGAGTTGAGCTTACCAGTTAGTTAGTCGAGTGAAGGGATCCGAGTAGTGGTTGGAAATGAAAATAGGTTCTGGGATGGCAGAGGAGGGAAGAAGATGATGATGACAGGAGAAGGAGTGGGGGAGGAAGAGGAGAGAAGGGGAGGGAAGTAGGAGAAGAAATAGAAGAGGGGAGACGGCAAGAGCAGAGAGAGGAAAAGGAAGGGCAGGTGACTTGGGATGGGCCAACCCAGAATTGCGAACCTCCCCTCCCCTCGAGAAGGAAGGAGCGGTACACTACTAGGTTGCCTGACGTACAATACCCGGCCTGCCCTTCCTTACTGCACATATGAAGTAAGTAGTAGCTCTCTCCATACAAGCTACAAGCTACAAGCTATATACATAACCTGTCATACTTGTAGCACGAGGGTGCGTCAACTACTCCCATCATGGATGTATCCTACTACTGTAAACTGCAAAACTATGGGGATCATGATAGAAAGGTAGTGCTCAACATTGAATAGGGTCGGCCCCCCAAACCCACCATCCAGCATCGTATGTTCGCTTCTACAGAAAGTGGGAGGCCGGGGGGGGAAGACACTGAAGGGAAGGGTGGAATGATGGGTCCGGGCTGGCAGAGGATAGATGATGCTGGGATCTCCGCACCGGACGTTGGTTGCATCTCCATCCGGGCCATCACCTGATGGTGCTTTCAGCTTTTACCCCCAGGTCTTCCCCATTTCACTGTCGCTTCCTCCATACTGGTAATCGATCGGTAGATAGTAATAGTCGTCAATTGACGGACGACCTCTTCATTATTGACGCAGCCGGCGCAACCGGATCACACGAGCAGGCCTGACGTCGAGAGCTCCAGGCGACGGTCCACTAAGGCTGCACCCCGCATTCCCGCCCGCTCCACTTGGTCTACTTTTTTCGTGTACTTTATTTCCTGCCCGCCGCGGCTTTCGGTCGGGCTCCCGGCTGGCCGATTCAACACCCAGACCTGCACGGTACTTGACCTACGTATGGATGACAGGTGTGACATCCCTTCGTCGACGCACAGCTACGGACCATCAATTCATCTACTTATCTATCTCGCCGACGGGGAAAGGATCTGAACGACCAGACAGGAAACGGAAGTGGATGACCTCATGGCGCCCGTTTCCTTTCATTGTGCCAGACAATCGGCGGTTTCCTTTCCGTGGTACAGGCCAAACTGTAACCATCCATTCATGTAAGGCAAGTCACCAACCGCCGCACGTGAGCTTCCCTACTTCGAGGTTGCGATGGATCGAATGAAGGGATACATCCCTGGCCGGGACTGAACCAGCTCCATGTTTATAGTCCTCACGGTGTGTGCCTGTCCAGGCCCCAAGACTGGACCAGTGGTATGATCCAGTGTCTTAAGTACCCTACTAGATACTTAGGTTTATTCTATAGTGAGACCACCAAAGACCCCCCCCCCCCCCCCAACCAGCAATCGGCGGGTCTCATGGTGGGTGGACTGCAGGTAATTGGCCATCAGTCGGCCTGGCCGTGCAGGCTTGGGCGGGGTCCTACGAATCACGACTGGCGAAGGCTGCATTCCCCATATTGCCTGCAACACTGCGGCCTTCGGTCGTAGTGGGTGGCGACCAGTTGCAGTTCAGTCTCAGCTCACCACTCGTAATAAGTATCCTGGTGGTCAATGCAGATCGTTGCGGGATGTCCAGCAAAAGTCAACTGAGACTGAGCAGTCTGCAGAACGCCGATTTCCCCGACCTGGCAGCTAGAAACATGGTGCCGATGGGGGGAATATATATACTCCGTAGTGGATGTCGAACCAGAAGACCACGGAGATGTGAATCATAGGTGGGAGGGGCAAGAGGTGAGGGTGTGCATAAATGGCTGGACTAGAGGCCGGTTATAGACCGGATACTCAGCAGTCACGTATCCATGGGATCTCACAGCAAACCAGCCAGCAAGCACCACGCTGAGTACTTGATAATATGAATGGTAACTAACTAACTAACGTAAACAACGGTTGGACGGCCCACACGATTGGGCGGCCCATCCTGCTTTCCCATATAAAAGATGCCTATTTGATTCTGATATATCTCAACCAATACTATATTTGGGAAGTTGTAACTTCGTTTATAGATTATATATAAAGAAATTAATGTTTAAGAATTTTTCTCAGATTTTTAGCATTTTTTCAATATAAGATATATCAAAATCTTGCATAATACAGATAAATTACAGATATAGTAACATTAAAAGCTATTATCTATACCTCTAGAGATTTTCAAAAGATATCCAAAGTTTCTCTATATAATCTATAATATATATATTGAATATTCTTACTCCTAGTCTTCTAATAGTTGAGATATTATGTGTTTAAAAAAGGATCTTTTGTATAGTATTACCAGATGGGCCGCCCAACCGTGTGGGCCGTCCAACCGTTGTTTACGTTAGTTAGTTATTAACTAACTAGCTCTGGCCGCTGACTCAGCCGTTTGTCTTGTTTGAAGGCGGTGAGGGCGAACGGCGAGAAGATATTCGAGCAATTATTGCCCGTTTGGACGAGGGAGCATTCGTGCCATTCATTCATTCCTTCGATCTTGAATGCTGCTCTCACTGCCGGTCTAGCGCGCCTCTCGCCATCTCCAAGCCTAACAACGCCCTTTGGTCAACTCGGCTGGTTGCGCCTCGAGACTTCCGATCAGTCTCGCTGCCTTTCCGCCTTCAGTCACATCTGCTTTTTCCTTGTTCGTCTCGCGCTGCGGATCCCCTCAATTTCCTTGCTGTGCACCTTTCGCCTAACCGAGTAGAACAGCGTAGCATCTCGCCGTTCGAATGTCGCTCTTCGGTGGTGTCGGCGCTTCGGCGACCACGGCTGGTCAGACTAACACCACGGGTGATATATCGAAAGATGTCGCTCTCAATTCTCCCCCCGAGGACAGTATCTCGGATCTCCGATTCTCGCCCGCCAGTGACCATCTCGCAGTCGCCTCGTGGGACAAGAAGGTTCGCATCTATGAGATCAATGATCAGGGCCAGAGCGAAGGCAAAGCTCTATTCGAGCATGAGGCCCCTGTTCTGAATTGCTGTTGGTCACCGGTGAGCTTCCTCCATTTCCCACCGCAGCGTTACTGGTCCGCTGACCCGGTCTTTGTTTGCCTAGGATGGTACGAAAGTGGTAGGAGCTGGCGCCGATAAAGCCGCTCGCATGTTGGATCTTGCAGCCAACGCGACCACCCCCGTCCAAGTCGCTGCCCACGATGCGCCCATCAAGTGTTGCCATATGATTCCGAACCCGGCTGGGAATAGTCCGCTTCTAGTGACCGGCTCTTGGGACAAGACTGTCAAATACTGGGATCTGCGACAATCTACCCCAATTGCGGCTGTGGAGTGTCAGGAGCGGGTCTACACCATGGACGTCAAGAACAAGCTCCTCGTGGTCGGCACCGCTGACCGGTACATCAACATCATCAACCTCGACAACCCCACCAAATTCTACAAGACCATGCAGTCCCCCCTCAAGTGGCAGACGCGGGTTGTCAGCTGCTTCTCCGACGCCACAGGGTTCGCCGTCGGCAGCGTCGAGGGCCGCTGTGCTATCCAGTATGTCGAAGAGAAGGACTCCAGCTCCAACTTCAGCTTTAAGTGCCATCGTGAGACCCAGCGGGAAGTCAACAACATCTTCTCCGTTAACTCCATCTCCTTCCACCCTGTCCATGGTACGTTCAGCACCGCCGGCAGTGACGGCACGTTCCACTTCTGGGATAAAGACGCCAAGCACCGTCTCAAGGGATACCCCTCCGTGGGCGGCACCATCTCCAGCACCGCTTTCAACCGCAGCGGCAACATCTTCGCATACGCCGTCAGCTATGACTGGAGCAAAGGCTACTCTGCCAACACCCAGCAACTGGCTAACAAGGTCATGCTGCACCCCGTCGGCCCAGAAGAGGTGAAGCCCCGGCCGGGCAACCGGAAGAGGTAATGGAGAGGCTGGCTTGCCGATCTGAGAATGAGGGTGTCGTTGGGAGGAAGCCAACATAGACTGGGCTCAGGGTTCGTGGAGTATCATGCTCAGCCCATACATGGATTGGCTAGCCATGCTCTTGCTATCTCTTTTTTCTTTTCCTCTATTCTTTTTTTATCCCATCCACGTATCATGTACCCTTTTATTATTATTGTTCTCTGGAAATGCATATGAGCGATTCATTTTAGGTTAATTGTGTTGCCTGGGGTTTCGGGGACAGGCCATTTCTTCGAGGGAGAAGGGGAAAGAGAGGGAAGAAAAGAGAAAGGCAACCCACTGTAGCTGTTTGAGATGGGGCTGTAAGGGATGGATGGTCGACCGGGCCTACACCCAGACCCTCTCTTTTTCCCAAGATAAGTATGGAATGAATTTTAACCCATGTTGAATTTTCGAGTTCTGTTGAACGGTGGAAAGGAAAAACCAAAGCAAGATATCCAAAACTAACTAGTAAACTAATACCCATCAATCAATTCATCATTTCACCTACATCATATCACATATCGACGCTTTCACATGTCTGTATGTATCAACACCTAACAACGACCAGCCGGAAAGATAGAACGCTCTAATCATCAGGATATCAAGGAGTCAGTAGTCACTGCACTCTTATAGATGCTGTCGTCCAAGTATGGACTAGGTTGAATTCTATTTAGGATGAGGGGATCGTGACCTGGGCCACTCCATCGGTGACCTTCTCGACGGCATCGCCGGTGACATCTGTGGCCTGGGCACCTCCTTTGGCAGAGATCTCAACAGGATCGCCACCAGCAGAGGCAGCCGAGGCAGCAGCCTTTGCCTTCTTCTCCTTCTTCTTGGCCTTGGCAGCGGCGTTGGCAGCCTTCTTGGCCGCTGCCTTAGCAGCTTCCTCCTCCTTCTTTTGCCTGTCCGCCTGGGAGCCACCGAACATGTCACGCCAGGCATCGGCCTTCTTGGGGTCGATCCGGGAGAACAGGTACTGGGCCTTTCCGATCTTGTGGCCGGGCTTGATGACAGCCGGCTTCCAGCCGTCCTTGATATCCTCCAGAGAGGGGATCAATCCGAACGGCACGTCGAGTTGTTCGTTGATCGACTTGGACGTGGCAGGAAGGTAGGGAGCGAAAACGCTAGCCAGGAGATGGATCAGGTTGAGCACAGTACCGACGACCGCCGCAGCACGCTCGGGTTCGTTGGCAATCAAGGAGTTATCAAGGCGATTAGCCTGAATCAATCCGTTTCCGATTTCGGCCAGCTTCATTGCGCTGGTGACACCGGCGCGGAGGTGTGCGCCCTCCATTTCCTCAACGTACTGCTGGAGAGTCGCCGTCACCTCGTCCAAGGTAGGCTGGAAGCTTTCGGGAACAGTGAATTCGGGAACAACCGAGCCGTAAGATGCGATAACAAGCTTGATGACACGGTTGACAAGGTTTCCCAGCTTGGCCAGCAACTCGCTGTTATTGCTCTCAACAAAGGAACGCCATTCGAACTGGGTATCTCCGGTCTCGGGGCGATTCTTCAGGAGGTAGTAGCGCCACACATCCGGGGGCACACCCGTCTCCTTGGCGCTAGTACCAAAGACACCGATGCCCCGAGACTTGCTGAATTTGCCACCCTCATAGTTCAAGTATTCCGTTGTACTCAGGTGGTGAAGCATGGTCCACTTATCCTTAGTTCCCAGCTGGGTGCCGGGGAAGATAACACTGTGGAATGGAACGTTATCCTTGCCCAGGAACTGATACAGCTGGACATCCTCCGGGTTACGCCACCAGAGCTCCCAGTCCGGAGTATAGTTGGCAGTAATGGAGGGGTAGCCAATGCAGGCCTCGAACCAGACATAGAGCACCTTGTTTTGCATGCCCTCCAGAGGCACGGGGACACCCCATTTGAGATCTCTCGTGATGCCGCGGTCCTTCAGGCCTTCCTTCAACCACGATTCGGTAATGACACGCGAATTCTTGGGCCAGTCACCCTTTTCGATGGCATTCTGAGACCAGGCCTCGATCTGAGGCTGAAGCTTGTCGAGGAGGAGGTGGATGTGTTTCGTCGAGCGGCGGATGGGGGTAGCGCCGTCGAGCTTGCACCGCGGGTTGATGAGGTCGAAAGGATCGAGAAGATGCCCACATTTGTCACACTGGTCTCCACGAGCATCGTCGTAGTGGCATCGAGGGCACTCTCCTTCCACGTAGCGATCTGCCAAGAAAGATCCATGGGTCTCACAGAACGGCTGCTCCGCCGTCTTCTCGGTCAGATAGCCATTCTCGTACAGCTTCTTGAAGATGGCCTGAGAAATTTCGGTGTGCTGTTTTGTCGGGGTGCGACCGAAGTGATCGAAGCCAATCTCAAACCACTCATACACCTCCTGGTGGATCTTGTTATATTTGGCGCACAGCTCTTCCGGTGTCACCTTCTCCTCCAAAGCTTTAGTCTCCGTCGCCGTTCCGTATTCATCAGTACCACAGATGTACAGTGTTTGATGTCCACATGCCTTGTGGAATCTGAAGATCCGGGTCAGCACCGCAAGGCTGGCATGGATGGCGAGCACGCGACAGGCGTCGGACAAAGGGAAGGAGGAGGATGATACCTGGCGAAGACATCGGCACTCAGAACGGAGCCAACGATGTTGCCCAAGTGAGGCACGTTGTTGACGTAGGGCAAGGCACTAGTGACTAGGATATTGCGCTGGCCCTGCTTGGGCAGGATCTTAGACTCTGAAGCCATGATGGGTTGGGAGACGGATGGCGGGGTTGTTTATCGGCAGATGGAGGGGTAGAGATGTTGCAACTTTTTCGCGGGTGCGGATGATTCATCGAACTTCGAAGCGCTTTCGGCCGCGACTCTCCGCACTCTGCCTTCTTTCTTCTTCCTTCTTCCACTCCTTCCCCCCACTCGGCGCCAGTCGACTGCAGATCCGCCTTGTGATTGTCGAGATAGCGCTCTGGCTTGGCCCCCTCTCATATCTCACCGTCGGGGAGATCTCATTGTCGCGTCACTGAGACTTCTACCGTCTCCCCCCACTTCTCTCTCTTCGTTGTGCACCTGCACCATGGAGAGTAACCTGCTTGAGAGCCTCCTCGATCTGGAGGAAAGCTTCTACAGAGAAGGCTACGGCTTAGGAGTCGCGGATGGTGCGCACACCGGATACACTGAGGGCAGTGTTTTTGCTGTCGAGAAAGGATTCGAGAAATTCGTCGAACTGGGAAGACTTTACGGCAAAGCCCTGGTCTGGACTCAACGGCTTGCAGACTCCCAGCCGTATAAGAACTTCGACCCAGCCGGTCTGGACAAGGGGCCCCCTTCCTCTTCTCTCTTGGCAAGTGACAAGCCAGATGGATTCTCAATGGACCCTGCAATTTGCCAGGAAATGTCGAGGTTCCCGTCTAGTTCTAGACTAGCGAAGAACATCGATACGCTGCTGGAATTGGTAGATCCTGCGTCCCTGCCTATGGTGAACACGGAGGAAGCGGTCAACGATGTAGATGAGCGTATGAAAGGCGCGGCCATTAAAGCCAAACTGATCCAGCGAGCGTTGGGGGAGAGGGAAGACAACTCAGACATTCATCCCGATGCCAAAGAGCTCCCGACGTCTGGGGATGGAACTGGCAGCATCGAAGACATTAGTTCCTTGAACATCCGGCATTGATGGATTAGTTACTCCGCTCCAACGGCAAGGAACCTACTCTACTTTTGCCTGCTTCTCGAAGGTCCTCCGACTTGCGAGTCCCCAGAAGCTGCTCTATCTTGCAAACTTCGACGTCATCTCGGGCATGTATTGCTGAGGCACACTAAACTTCTCCACAGGGATATCTTCCTCTGGAGAGGCTTTCGCGCAAACTTGCTATTGGCCCACCCACTTCTACGGCACGATGTCTGCTCTCATCTGATCTTTCATGTGTTACTGGTCGCCATTAGTGTCACCCCAGTTCATTACTCCTCACTACATCTCACACTTGCTCACTCCTTAACTCCTTATCCGGGTCTGACAGACATCAATACCATAATGTCGCTGTCACCCTCCCGCCCCAACAACAACAAAATAAAAAAAAAATAAAAAATAAAAATAAGGGAAAGAACTTGAAACCCCTCAACTGAGATTTTTGCAGCCTTTCAGTCTCAGCCTGTGCCTTCTGTCTCTCGTTGAGTTACCTGCGCCCATCAGCAATGAGCCTGATACTCTTACACCACAACAAATGATACTATCATGTCAAGAATAACATGGTCACAACACAATGGTCCTGTTACGCCGAAACATAAAGAAACTGGCTACCTCGTGGCAACCAGTCTGCGTTAACACTTTCGTATAATCCTACGAATCAAGTCCTGTCCGCGAATATGCCCACCGAATCCACAACTTTGTCATTTCGTGGACGTCCGATGAGAAGACTTCGTGCGGTAGTTTCTGGATCCTTCTTCCATTTGACAGAATCGAGAGATCTTCCCCTATCCGGAAAATACCGTCAACAAGTCACTATTCCTATATATAGAGTGATATACTATAAGGTTCCACAAGTTCCCTGAGTCCTGGACAAATGCCTATAAGAACTAGGCGCGCCCCCGCCTCCTCGTGTCGTATGTACTGATCACGATAGTAGTTTCACTTGTTGCCTCACTGTGTATAAATCAACTAACTCTTTCTCTATCATAGGATACTTTCCCACTCCGAGCCCGGAACCCAGCCATTAACCGTGGAGTTTTATAGATAGGAATTATGTCACGGGGGCACTGTGCCCAATGGCAGAAATCTAAACGATGTGTAGACCTGGGACCTAGATTGACTACGATTTATTGTCACGCGAGTGATGGCTGCCGACAACCTGACACTGTTGTGACAATTTTACCGCGGATTGATATTCCTGGGCTGAAGACGCTTTTCGAACAATATAACTTTTAGATGATTTCATATCAAACCCCCTTATCATCATGGCAAGAAGTGTAAACCTATCATTATGTGTAATGCATTACTCCAATCCACGAATGGCCATGGCAAGAGCGCCCTCTTTCGTCTGGTGACCACCAATAAAGCCACTGGCGTGGACGAAGACAGCACCCTCAGGAACTTTGGGCGTTCCTGATTTCTCAGCCTCCGCTGCCATAACGCCGTCGAGGTCGGCATCGCGGACACCCCGCCACGCCTCCGGCAGAGGCTTTCGGGACACGAAGCTACCCTCGTTTTCGGAGACGCACTGCACACGCCACTTAGAACCCTCAGTGGCACTCTCAGGATACAGGACATAGTAGACCTGATTATCAGCACTAATCTCGTTTGATCCCGAAGCTTCCTTCTCGAGGTTGTAGAGGTGTTCTTTCCAGGGCATACCACCCTGCGGCAAGACAATGATGCGACCGGAAGCGTGGATGTCCTGACGGGAGCGGTAAGCAGCACCGATGGTCGTACGTGCAGGCAGCCAGGAGGAAGCGGCGTGGTGCAGTTTGCGAGTAAAGACGTTTCCAATGAATGTGCTAGCCCGGGAGAACAGACTATCCTCGTCCTGAGGCTCCCCGGGAGGGCAGGTGGGGTCCGGGTTGTTCATATCACCCACCACCGAGGCGATCGTGATTCCGCCATCCTTGAAGCGCTTCTCGATGTTGGCAGCGGAGATGGCGGCGGGATCATAGGCGGAGACACCATTGTCGTTGGCATCGACGGCTTCGATAAAATCGGTATACAGCTTCTCGTACAACAGGGTAACGTCCTCATGGTCCAAAGGCAAAGAGGTATGTTGGGCGATGATGGCTCGGCCAAAGTGCATGTACACTAATCCTGCTGAGGAGAGCTTGGTGTTGTGGTTGGGGAAGGTGGTCGCGAAAGTACGCTGGTGGTGATCATAGCGGTTGCTAGCGGGGTCGTACTCTCCGCCCACGTCGACCACAGTATGGCAGGTAGCGAGTTGGGCGGGGTCTCTGGTACGGAGGAGGGGGGATGAAGAGTATGTGGGCAGGAGACGGAGGAGGTAAACGGCAAGGGCCTCATCGGCGTGGAAATGACCGCTGGAAAGAGAGAATATTAATATTACGAATCCATGATCGGAGAAGAAGCTTCACAGAAAGCTTTCCCGGAGACTTACTTATGAGTTCCGATCAAGGGAGAAGAGGTCTTGACCTTCTTCGCAGCAGTTTCGGCCATCTTGAGCAATTGGCGGTATCGGAGCATACAAATGTAGGAATATAGAAAGGTAGGAGAAGGAAGGATAAGGGCGAGGATACGTAGAAGAGGAATTCCTCCCGATGGTCAAGATGAGCTAGCTGCCTTTGGGGAGGAGTAAATCGATACAGTCGTGAGGATCTGGATCGGGTTGGTATCCGCGATTTGCGATTGGCCCCTTGAGAAAGGTGCCGCCATCCACAAGTGGAAAGGCCTGGGCGGGTTGAAGCTGCTGCCTTACTGGATCCGGCTATAAAGTAGGGTTTTGAACAAAGGGCTTAACGGGAACATGTGAGGAGAAGCCCAAGCCACTAGGCCGAAACAGGAAGTCCGTTGTATGTACTCCATATGTAGGCAGGCGGTAGGCAGGAGGCGGTAGGCAGGAGGCGGTAGGCAGGAGGCGGTAGGCAGGAGGCGGTAGGCAGGAGGCGGTAGGCAGTAGGCAGTAGGTACTAGGTAGATACCTAGGCAGTAGGTCTATGCCCGATTACGTGCGGTCGCGTGCTTTCACCTGGAGATGGAAGACGTGTTCAGACTCCAGACACCAGTACTCCATACACTACAGCTATCTAGAGCCCCCCCTAATAATTTTTATTGTCCGCTCAGCTGCTGCACTCTGACCGCTACTTGCAGCGGCTAAGCATCTGGCCAGATCCACCGCCTTCCGTTCTACGCCAAACGCTGGGCCGGAATGAATTAGTGTGATCATTATTATTGTCATTATTATTATTATTATTATTATTATTATTATTGCGACTACCGTCGATGCCAGTCAGTGCCCCTTTCCTGATTTTGCTTCCTACTTGTCCATTCCGAAGTCGCTGCGGCCGTTAAGCTTTGCGCCTCTCTGTCTGTGGCTCTCCCAGGACCGTCCAGACCCTAGAGATCGGTTGGCGTGTCTGAACTTTGACAGTCTGACTATCTGTCCTTCGCACGTGCCGCTGTCTTTCAGGCCAATCCATCCAATATCCATTCCTCCGTCCCGCTTGGGAGATAAGATCAAATCTTCGCACCACTTGGAGGAAGACGGACTTTCTCTCTCTCTCTCTCTCTCTCTCCCTCTTTCTTGATTCTCATAGACAAAGCACCGCCAGAGCGGACCAGTCTAAAATAAGGAACCGGAACCCTGCCTTCATGTATCCTTAACTCAGGATTCCGTCACCCTCTCGCGCTCCCACTCCAAGATCAAGTCTTGGAGGCTGACACCGCATCTACCGTGCCTGTTGCTGCTCCTTCCAGCAGCTTGGCCCTTCGAACCTCCTTTGCTTATATCGTGCACCACTGTCCGGTAGCCTGGTTCATATTGTCAGATGTGGCTCTTCCGGGTCCTTTCGTCGGCCGTCTTTCTGGCCGTCACCGTCTCTTCCATTCCCCTCGCCTTTGACGTGGGTGGGAAAACATGTGGTCTGGCCTATTCCCTGTCCCTGGCAACCTTCTATTTTCTATTTTCGCTGCTGCGGCTTACCACACCGGATCGGTCATGGCTCCGTTCCTCCCTGATCGTCCTCATTAGCTCGACGCAGTGGCTGATCATTCCGATCCTGCTTATCTGGTCGCTGAACCGCTTTTCCATCGATACCGACAACGCTGGCTCCTGGGTGGAACGGACCTTCACGGGGAAAAGGGCCCACGACTCGTCGATCCAGGAGTGGCTATTTGGGCCCGATGGGCTGGTGGAATCCGTAACGATCGGCAATTGGGATAAACTGCTGAGATGGTCGACCCCGGTTTTCCAGCTGGTCGAAGGATTCTGCAGCTTATTGGTCATACAGGCTGCAGGGCAAATTACCCGGTGGCTTGTCAACCGCGGTGGGCGAAGCGATAGCTGGATGGTGCGTACACATCACTCAATAGTACACCTGGCGTGGAGCCTATTTGCTAATTGTGCTTCGTTAGATCGGCCTCCTGGTACTATCGGCCTCCATTATATCGAGTTCCGTCTACTTTCTTTGGCGGGTCCTCCAGTTCCCGGAGATCTCTAATGTCGATGCTGCTTTGATTGGGGTGTCCATCACCTGTGCGGTGATTCTATGCGCGTGGGGAATCGGGAGTGGGCGTGGGAATCCAGTGGAGAGTTCTCTACTGTTCGCATACATCGTTCTATGCATCTATCAGATTTTCACCGACTACCAACCGTCACATCCTATGGAGCAAGTTCCTTCTCCCGCCCAGGCGGGGGATTTCCCACCGCTTCCTCCTATTATCATGGCTTCGTACACAACTCTGATGCATGCCTTATCTACCTTGCCTTCCATCATCCACGCCGCCTTCAATGTGATCACCGCGGTTTTCGGCGCTGTCACTCCTTCTGTTTTGATCTCGCTCACATACCGCATTATCGTTTTGTACGCGTCGACTCGGATCATACCTGCCGTCCGCGAATCGGGCGCACGTGCTCTCTCCCAAGAAGCATCGTTGGATGACTCCGATGCGGCTGGCCAGTTCCTGGGCGTACTCAGCTACTTCTCCCCGTCAATTCTCATTGCTGTCTACACCAGTCTCTTGATGCAGCATTTCGCCTCTACCTCCCAAGCGATGGGCGGCAGTGGCGAGTGGTGGAGTACTCAGGGAGCCGGCGGCGGAAACCTGTGGCAGTGGGCTAACCTGGCCGGAACGATGGCCCTGTATGCTGTCGAGCTATACCTTGGTGAGAACGACGACCTGGACTCCGGACTAGCTGGTCATTGGAAGACCGACTGAGCGTCATCGAAAATTCGTCTGCCAGTTTTGGCATCTCATTGACTTAGACTGCCTTCATCGAGTACGGTTGGCTCTTCACCATTTACCACTTTGAAGCCAGACGACCGTTGAGAACGGTTCTCATTGGCGCGGACCGCGGCCTGGACGTCTATTGAAACCTATAACGGAGGTCAATGTTGCCGCTGAGCCTTTTGACTCGTTCAGCTAGACCGTGCCGGGCAGATAGCGCATACTTTTTGAACGATTCTAGGGAAAGCGCTCCGGCGGCCAGCATTGTCATATTGCTATCTCGGATACTCTTATATTCTTCTCATGGGACTAGAAGCACAAGGATCTTCCATATGTCCCTACTTGCGGCCTATTTTCCGGACGATCATGTCACTACGGGAATCCAGGCTTGCGACGCAGCAAACAGCTCTTGGACCACGCCCACAGGTAGTCATACCAAACCGATATAATCATCGTCCGCCGGCTAAAGGAATTGACCTGGTATAGCTTGTGTTGGTCATCCAGCAACCACATGAAATGGTGGCTTTCCCACTGCTTTTATGCTGCCCTGATCCCCCTCCGTGCCCTGCTGGCTCCAGTCATCCGGCCCGGGCTGTTCTGTCTCACTTCCTCACTCTTCTTCACTGTTCCTTATTTCTACATGATCCTACAATCCAGTTCTACTACTATACCCCCAGTCCTTCGCTGAACTGTGCACGCGCTCTGTTCTCCTTGCGCCAGGGGATCATATATCTGCCTGTATTGCGCCAATCTCCGGCCTTTCCCCGCTATTTGATTTTGTGTGCTTTAGACGAGTTCTTATACCCAATGGCAGTTTGAGGTGGAAGATGCGATATTCTCTGTCTGTAGCGATTTCATGTTGGTCATTTTCATGTTACACATAGTGCAGGGTGTAAGCTGAGCCGAATCGAGTTGCTTGTGCTAGTGCTGCGCTTTCCGAGGCTTTAATAGACTGGGTATGCGCCTGATCTGCGTTCATTTCCACGTATCAACGTAGACTGCTGCGAATACGGTAATCCGACAGCGTGATGAGGGAGATAAGTGGGGTATCAAAGATGCCCGGAAAATTATGATCATCGGATTAAACCGTGTATCCAGCACACATGTAATAAGTGTATGTGAAGCAATCTCCAATTTTGAGGGGCATTACATATCACAGAGGATGAATGTGTTATTAGTAACATGTGAAATAAATGAACCAGTAATAAAGCAATCCTCATCTGGTCAGACAAGGTCAAGTCGACAGACCGCAAATGACCATACTATATGATCTGCAACTGATATTGACAGGAAGAGAGAAGATTCAAAAACGAAAGGATATCCTCACAACAAATCCCAACGAACCAGTGCAGTCGTGTTCAGTAGTCAAAATTCAGTCACGGAAGGATGCCCAGACTAGAGAATGTGGCCGACCTGAACCTCCATCTTGCCCTCGCAACTTTGTTGCTGCGACCCATGAAACCAACCCAGTCGGATTTGTTCACAAAATTCGTTGAGCATGGAAGAGAAAAAGAGAACAGAAAAATAAAAGAGAAACAGATGTCGTAAATACATTAAAATTGATCCATAGCGCCAGGCTCTTTTAATGCCACCCACCACCGATAGGAAAATAGCGAGACTGAAGCAAAACAGATGCAGACAGGTCAGAAAAAGATAGTCGACGTTCGCCCATTTATTGCCGAATGGGAACCCCACTCCGAGCTGGAGGTGGGCTCATGCTATCATCGTTGCTCTGCTTAGCCCCCTCGGCTTCATCCACACTCGTCCCCCGTTGCAGATAGCTCGCCTCCTTCACGGGGCTTCGGCTCTGGAATCCGATGGAGCCTGGATGGCCACTAATGCTACCAGGGATTTGCTGTCCCTGGGCGCTGACGCTCCCGCCATTGCTTGCGGAGGCGGGATTGTTGGCACCGGGCGAGGTGGCCGTCAAATGAGGGATGTTCTCAGGGACAGGGTGTTGGGAGCCGATGTTGGTGACACCAACGTCCGAAGCCTTTCCGGCCTTGCTAAGTGCGTAGTCGCCCGAATCGAAGTACTTCCGTTCCTAGACGGTCATCGCCAGCGTTAAAGGGTGAACGAGGACCAAGTCGAAGAATAATGGAATCAACATACCTTCAACTTGTTTTGCAACAGATCTTTCTTGGTGGGCATTTTGCCATAGAGGCGGAAAAGACGTTGTTCATCAGGGCTCATCTTCTGCCGGGCAC
Organism: Aspergillus carbonarius ITEM 5010; assembly: GCA_001990825.1. NCBI lineage: Eukaryota > Fungi > Ascomycota > Eurotiomycetes > Eurotiales > Aspergillaceae > Aspergillus > Aspergillus carbonarius. The sequence continues at coordinate 3,020,919 of KV907493.1, forward strand.
TGTGTCAGTCTCCGCCCACCCAGGAGCCGGAACAAAGGGATTGTTGGCCGAGACTCACGCTGGTATCGATCTTGTTCTGCTGGTGGGGGTTCATCTTGGCGAGATGGAAGGTTTAAAATCGGCGATTGGAAAATATTTGGGGGGGGGGGGGGAGGAATATTGAAAGACCAGCCGCCAGTAGACGAGAGCAAAGGCAGAGTTGGGCGGGGAAGGTCAGGTCAGGTTGTTAGGTAGTTGGATGCGGTGCGGTAACTGGAAGTGTCGTCAGGAAACCCCACCGATGGCGGGGAGGAAAGTATAGATCCAAAAAGATGAGACGACTTGGATCCAGGGGTGGTGGTTGGGACTAGTGAGACCAAGGGGTTGATGGTTGAACGACAGAATCGAAAGTGGACGACTTGAGAACGGAGTGAGACGATGAGAGATGAAGTCGAGAAGACGTTGTCGAGAAGGAGAAGGGGGGAAGTCGCCCGAGCAAGATAAAGACGACAAGCAGCGAACAGCGCAGGCCGTCATGGGGATCATCGAGGTGGTGAGCCACCGCCGGTGGTTGGCTGTGACCGCCCCCTTACCAACCCTGTTCTCCGCCGGCCCCAGTTCACTAGCCCCTGATCGAGCTTAGGTTCATGTCAATCCGGTAAAGAGCCCTCTGCATCCAGTTTAGTGCCATGGATTCTGGAACGACTTCTGCAGACGGTGACCGTACCATACGGCACCAATCTTTTGTTAAAGAAATCTGAACGGACTTCCCTCCTCCTCCTCCTCCTCCTCCGTCTGGATGCAGGAAGTGCCTGCATGCATGGCTTCATGAGGAGGAGGAAAAGGCGGAAGATGCCGCCAATCTCTGCCGAGAAGTCTGGTAATGAATCATCTGTCTTGAGGTTCATCAAATATGTACGGAGTACAAACAACAATAAATAGTACGTCAGTTATCGTCCCGATAAGTCCGGGCTATCGATTAGAAACCCACACCCAACAACCCCTCCTAATAATCATCAGGCACGAAGATGCCGCGTGAACAGAAGCTTCGGTCCAGCCACGGCTGGAGATCGTAATTGAAGACTCCAAAGGAATTAGGTGTTCGAGCCCGATCCCTCTGATTGCATACTCCGAACCGGCTGGTCGAGTCGGTGGGAGGATGGGTTGGCTGGCTGGCTGGGGTGTATTAGTTGTTACTTGTTAGGTACTCGGTACGGAGTATTCGCCCTCGAATTGACTTCACGGTTTCAAATTCGGCGATTTCTTTTCTCTGCCCCTCCACGACCATCGTCCTCATCGCTTCTACGATCTATCTAGAGTCCCCACTCGAGCGATCCCTGTTGCTCACTCCTTGCCTATACGCTGTCGGTGTCCAACTATATATAATTTACTCTTTGTTCTTATTTTTTACAATCATCATTTTCATCTATCGTTAAAAAAAAAAGAACTTATACCTGTGACGACACCTTTTGGAGTTCTGTCTACTACCTTGATACCCCACCAACTGTAATAGACATAAGCCATTGCTTGGTGACAGGATACAATAAGCCCTTCCAATAGCGACAAAATGAGCGAGCAAGGTTTGTCCGCCGAGCCCGTGACCATTGTGGTTGAGCATCTGGACCCCGAGCTGGGCGCTTGGTCCGCCTTGGAGTATGGCTGCATTGCCCGGGAATCACACGCAGCGGGGAGCAAATTTCTCCTCAGCTCAGTGCCCACCTCCTTGCAGATGCCAGAAGACCTGGCTGCTACCCCGGGGCTTGGGGTCGAGCATCGCAGTGTGGAGGAGGTCTTTGCGGACCGGAAGTCAAGGGTCTGTCTCTTGGACCCGTCTGCTCAGGTTGAGTTGAGTCCTGCCGATGCGGAGACGTTCGACGTCTTTCTCTTTGGGGGTATCCTGGGTGAGCAATCCATTTTTTATCCGGACTGTTGGGTGTACCAATCGGCCCAGTCGGATCCTAGTATGGCTAACCCAAGAATTTCGTTGGACTTCAGGTGATGACCCGCCCCGTGGTAGGTTCCCAGCAAGAGGCTAGCAACCCTGAGTTCCAGAGTGCTAATGAGTTGGGATCAGATCGGACCTCCGAACTGCGCAAGAAGGGCTATGCCGGAAGAAGGCTGGGCCCTAAGCAGATGACCACGGACACGGCGGTGCGTGTAACCCGCATGGTTGTGCATGAGAAAGGTCATTTCTGCTTCCCGTGACAGTGTTAGCCAAGAGAATGAGATCTGACCCCTGGCAGTGCCTCTGGAGCAAATCTCATACATTGACGACCCGGAGATTCTGATCAACGAGCATGAACGCACCGAGATGCCCTTCCGCTATGTAAAGGGAGAGGATGGTGAACCAATCATGCCCAGGGTACGTCCCGGCTGCGGCTTTTCGATATGGAATGTGTATCGCTAACGCCTATGCCAGGGCATGGTTGACTTGATTAAGAAGGACGCCGACCAGGGCATCGATGATCTTGTGTGATCTAACATACACACTAGCGGCGGACCTAGACCTGTGAACAATTGTTAAGAATCACCATGAAGGGATCACCCATAGAGGTTTGATATATAAAACTGCATGGGCGCTAATGCTGGCTGTATCAAGGCCACAGATAGCTTTGAAAAGGGAGGATAGGTAATATGATTGGAACCATTGCCACGCGGGCCTTGTGGCGTCCGTCTGAGAGGACTATGAAATATAAATCCGCTAGACTTATTCCTGAATCAGAATCGGGATAGGGATCAAAAAGACACAGTAAGAGGCCCGACTTCTATAGAATCAACAACCTATAGAGCCCCCGAATAGGCAAGGATGGGCTGGGACCGTTCCGAGACGGTATCAGATCGGTTTCGGCTGTCTTTTAAGTGAGCCTTTCGGCCAGCAGCGCGGCGCGTAATGAGGTAACGGGATCGCCCAAATACCGGATGGTACTCCGTACGCCGCCCCGTCTGGCCACGCCATCCACTCATCCACTCATCCACTTATCCATCCACTCCATCCACTGCGAGTTCATCTCACTCTCTCCTCCGTCTCTTTCCCCTTCCACCTTAGATTCTCTCCCGGCGATACTTTCGGTGCCTCGCCTAGGATCTGCATCCTTGCCTCCGCTCCGCCCTGATTCCACGTCCCTTAGCCCGTTCCTGAGGTATCCCGCTCCTATCCGCCGGCAGACCCCCCCGATAGCACTGCCCATCTCCTACCGGGTGAAGGGTGAGAAGCGCAAGGCCCGGTCGACTAAATCGATGATTTCTTGAACCCTCTTCCAAGTCCACTTGGGACCGTTTCGTTTGCGCTGTCGTCAGCAGTATTTGCACCGATTCCCCCCGTATCAGCCAGATGGTCTCCTTATCGTTCCGCGGGGAGACCTCCGTTCCCTCAATGGCGTCTTGGTTGATCTCGGCGCTCTTTCTTCTCAGCCCATACTTGGTATCAGCCAAGTCGGCGGCAGACTACTATGTCCACTCCTTGCCGGGTGCCCCCGAGGGCCCCCTGTTGAAGATGCATGCTGGGTGAGCCTCCATCCCGTAACTGTCCGCGTAGCCCAAGTGCTGACCTATCTCGCCCACGTGCAGCCATATTGAGGTGGACCAGCAGAACAATGGAAATCTTTTCTTCTGGCATTACCAGAATCGGCATATCGCCAACCGCCAGCGAACCGTGATTTGGTTGAATGGCGGTCCCGGATGCAGCTCAATGGACGGCGCACTGATGGAGATTGGCCCGTATCGCCTGAAGGACAATGAAACCTTGGTGTACAACGAGGGGTCCTGGGATGAGTTTGCCAACTTGCTTTTCGTCGACCAGCCAGTCGGGACCGGGTTCAGTTACGTCAACACAGACAGCTATCTCCATGAACTCGATGAAATGTCGGCACAGTTTGTTGTCTTCTTGGAAGAGTGGTTTAGGCTATTTCCGGAGTATGAACGCGATGATGTAGGCTCTAATCCGCCCACAATACCCCGGCATTGCTCCCTAATGGGCCTTGTTCTGACTGTTCCGGCAGATTTATATTGCTGGCGAGTCTTACGCCGGTCAACATATTCCATACATCGCCAAAGCTATTCAAGAACGGAACAAGAATGTCCAGGGCAAGACCATTGCTCAATGGAACTTACAGGGCCTCCTGATCGGCAATGGCTGGATATCTCCAACTGAACAGTACCTTTCCTACTTGCCTTATGCATATGAAGAAGGCATCATCAAGGAAGGCAGCAGGACCGCAAAGGAACTCGAGGTGCTGCAGTCAGTTTGCCAGTCACGGCTGGAAACGGGAAAGAACAAGGTACATCTGGATGATTGCGAGGATGTTATGAAGGGTTTGTTGGATAGTACGATTTCAAACAACCAATGCTACAACATGTACGACATTCGCCTTCGCGACAGCACCGACGCATGTGGTATGAATTGGCCGATCGACTTGGAAGATGTGAAACCCTACTTGCAGCGGCAAGATGTTGTGCAAGCACTCAACATCAATCCGGAGAAGAAATCAGGATGGGTGGAGTGTTCGGGAGCGGTGAGCAGCGCCTTCAATCCCCAGAAGTCCGTGCCATCTGTGCAACTACTCCCGGGACTTCTGGAATCTGGAATTCAAATCCTCCTTTTCAGCGGTGACAAAGACCTTATTTGCAATCATGTTGGGACGGAGCAGCTGATCAACAATATGAAGTGGAATGGGGGCACCGGTTTCGAGACCTCACCCGGCGTCTGGGCTCCTCGACATGACTGGAGTTTCGAAGGCGAACCGGCTGGCATATATCAATACGCGAGAAACCTGACCTATGTGCTCATTTATAATGCAAGCCACATGGTTCCTTATGACCTTCCCCGACAGAGCCGGGACATGCTGGACCGCTTTATGAATGTCGATATCGCGAGCATCGGAGGCAGCCCCACCGACTCGCGCATTGATGGCGAGAAGCTGCCCCAGACGTCCGTGGGCGGTCATCCGAACAGCACCGCAGCGGAGGAGCAGGCCAAGGAGAAGATCAAGGAGACAGAATGGAAAGCCTACGCCAAATCGGGCGAGGCCGTTCTTGTCGTTGTCATCATTGGAGTATCTGTCTGGGGTTTCTTCATCTGGCGCAGCCGCCGGCGTCACCAGGGATACCGGGGCGTCTGGCATAAGGACATGAGCGGGAGCTCGGTTCTAGAACGGTTCCACAGCAAGCGCACGGGAGGCGCCGACGTTGAAGCTGGCGATTTCGATGAGGCCGAGCTCGATGACCTTCATTCCCCAGGTCTCGAGAGAGGGCATTACGCCGTGGGAGATGACAGTGATGAGGATGGCATCTCGCGACAGCATTCTCGACAGGCCTCCCGGGCCGGGGGCAATTCTAATCTCTCATAATTCACCTTGGCTGTTGGCTACTTCTCATAGGGTCCCGGTTGGTGTCTTTGCTTTTGGCCGCGGGAGACAATATTACGTGTGCATTTATCATATTATCTATTTAGGTTGAAACCTGGCATCATTTAGACATGAGCAAATTTATGACCCGACCTCCCAGATTCATCGTGAGAGGTAGCCAGACAAATGTCCCCTCTATCATCGACTTCCTGCCCAACAAGATACACGCCTATTCACTCTATTGTCCAAGACAGACAACCCTGTATACTCACCTTCGTTCACACCCATTCCTTCTATGACCCGTTTCCATACCATCACCGTTCTACCGTCCAAATCTTAACACTCCCATCATCAGCCGTAGTGACGAGCACCTCCTCCTCCTTGCTTTCGTCCCGACCACGATCAGCGCGCTTCGCCCATGCCGCATGATTGATTTCGTAAATGCCATGGGCACCAGTCAACGCAGCAACGATAACCCACTCTGTCCGTGCGACAGCCGACGACGGATCCGTATCCATCGGCTGCACCGAACCGGTGTCCACCAACCGCTCCTCATAGAGCACGATACGACCATCCGCACCCACAGATGCCAGTAACCCCGTTCTCTTACTCCAAGCTACCGCATAGACAGCAAGATCATGCACTGCCGGAAGCACCGCCTCCTCCTCCCACGTCTCATCCAGTCCCGTTGGCCGAATAATACTCGGCATCGCTGTTTCCGCCACTGGCGCCTGTTCCTTAGGCTGTCGGCGCCAGACACGAACAGTCCGATCATCCGAGCACGACACAAGACGCGGTCCAGAAAAGGCCCGCTGTCCCGCCTCCCTCCAGGCCTCCTCCTCCTCCTTCACCAGCCCAGCCGGAACATTCTCAATCGCCTCCCAATCCACAAACCAAACCGTGCCCGCATGGCCCCGTAAACACGCAACCTGGCCCCAGTCATCCAAATCCTCGCGCCAGATCCGAATCGTATCGTCGTAGCTCGCACTCGCCAAACACTCCTCAACAGGGTGCCACGACACACACTTGACGTCCCCCTCATGCTCCTGCATTACCGCTACTGTCTCGAAATTGTTGTCGCCGTCGTCTAGATCTTCCCAGATCCAGATCGATTTGTCCCGAGAACACGTTGCCAGGAGTATCCCCGACGGTGACCATGCTACGGACTTCACCTCACTATCATGTCCGTCCAGGAGGACCGCAAATCGCCATTCATCGTCGTCGTCCACTGTTTCGTCGTTCTCGTCGTGGCGAAGAATGTCCCTCTCTTCGGCTTCGGATTCAGGATTGTCGCTGTTGGGGAAGGTGGTGGTGGTGACCTGTTTTCGTTGGTCTAGACCCCACCCGTCGGTTGCCTGGCCGTAACTATCCCATCGACGCCATATGCCCGCCGTGGCATCGAAACTGCCCGTGGCAAGCACGCTTTCGCCCTGGACGTGCGGCTTCCAGGCGGCGGTGCGGACGCTGCGCTTGTGACCGCCAGAGATGGTCGAGAGGAGACGGAAGTTGGTCAGTGAATAGACGCGCACAGTCTTGTCGGAGCTGCAAGTTGCGACGATAGGAAGACGTGGGTGTGGCGCCGTCAACCAGGTGCGTTCTAGGGAGGGTGGGGTCAGATCCGACAAGAATTGGAGGTGAGGGGATGAGGCGGTGAGGTCGGCCATGGCGATGGTGGAGGAGGGTTTTATCGATGGATGGGCGTCTTGATTCGCTCTTGCGGCCCTGCCGTAGGAAATTTGGGATGTCTGGAAAGGGAACCCGGCGATTGTTGAGGGAGGGGAGAAGTGGGATGGCGGGAGCTGATCAAGATGAGTTCGCAGCCCGGCCGAGATCGGGGATTAGTCACGCTCAGATATGAGTTCTGATTGTCCTCAACCCCACACCGCGGCCTGCGTGAGAAATACATTCGCATTCACTCTATCTAAGGAAACGTCAAAACTACGCCCCACCCCCTTCCTGCTATAGACAGAAACCCCTCCATTATATAACCCATAGGAATGATCAACCCAGAAGAAATGAGGGGAAGGCCGGCCAACAATTAACTCAGCCACGCTTATGCTCCCGGTTTGAGGGAATTGCCCTCGGCGAGGATTCGGTCGTAGACCATGCCATGACATAACCAATCTACCTCGCGCACCTTCTCCAGTTCATCCGTCAATTGCCCGACCTCCATCACAAACTCGGGCATGCCAGCCCCTGCCAGACTTTGGCTGGCGGTAGTGGTGGCCCGCACCCTTTCGCTAGTGCTCGACGCACTCAGGCGCGAGAGAACATGAGCTCGCAGGCGGGACAGGATTAGTCGCGCCACAGGATCTGTGAACCCGGCGGCACCGGCTCCGCTCCCGCTCGAGCCTCCAAGCCTGGCAGAGCCCACGGACGAGGACGCGGATGAAGAGGCAGCTGAGATGCCCGGGTCCATTTGGATCTCGACCGTTGCCGGCGTCGCACCCGCCGGAGAGGCAGCGGCGCAGGCCGTGCCAACGGGCGCCAGCACTCGTCGAATGGTTGCCGCCAATTGGACACTCGCGCTGGGAGGCATCGGGTGGGTTGATTCTAAGATCGACTGGACTCGGTCGGGTTCGATCTCGTTGAAGTCCAAGGACAGGAGCCGGTCTGCCTCGGCCTTCCACTGAGATCGCACATCGCGCTTGAGCAGGTTCTTGGCGGTCAAGAGGATGGACGCCGTCGCCACAAGTCGGAATGCCTGCGCATGCAACCGTCCTAACCGCTGGCGATCCAGCTCAAGTGTTTCTGGAATCAAGTCGTCGGACATGGAGGCATTGCTTAGTACGAGATCTACGAGTCCGTGCGCGTAGACCTTTGCCATCGGCGGCTGCGGCTCGCCGTTGACATTCTCCGGATCTCGCTTCCGCATCTCATCTGCAAGGACCTTTCGGTATGTCCGCCAGAAACGCCGGCTCTTCCCCAAGCCTAGTGAGCCATCCTGGAGACCTTTTTCAAACGTTCTCCGTTCGTAGCCAGGCGCCTCCTGGATGAGTTGCGGAGCCGCTACCTGAATCATGAAGTTTGTGTGGTCAAGGGACAGAAGATCAATTATCCCCATAAGTCTTGCAAGACGATCAATAGCATCCCCTGACGTATCCTCGACAAAGGCCTTGACCACAGGGTCTCGGTAAGGAGCGCAGAGCTTAGGAAGGATGGTATTCATGAACTCGAAGAAATTATCGTAGGAGAAGGCGCCGGCCTTGCACTGATTCTCAACCAATTTGGGGTCCAGCACTTCGCTGATTAGCACATGGAGCGAATTGCCTGGTCGAAGCGAACGCAGTAATCGATCCTGTATCACAGTGGCCATGGCCACGGTCCAGTTCGTCCCCAGGCCGGCATCCACATCTCTGCGCATCATTTCACACATATGTTGCATGATCCGCTTGCGCGGCTCCGTATACTGCTTCTCATCAACCCTAAATCCTTTGCTAATGAGGAGCTCATGTACCAATACTCGATTTTCGGGAAGGGCAGTGAGGATCCGGGTAAACCGTTCATGGGGGGATATCCGCTGCTTATCCAATTCATTTAGGACATCATTATCCATGTTGTTAAAGGTTTCACTGATGGGAGACGTCACACTCTCAGTAAGAGCTTCTGTTGAGGACGGTGCAACTTCTGCTGACCGCGGGATAGCTTGTTTTTTGGAAGCAGTGCGCTTCTTCTCACGTTTGGCCTTCCTCAAGCCATCCCGAACCATCTGCATTGCCCGGTCAGAGCCCGCCAGGCGCTTCAGTCTGGCGAGAAGTAGAATCTGATTTTGTCTGATACCCTGCCGATAATCCTCGGCCACACCACCAGCGCGATCGTCTTTGACCGTCTGCCAGATCAGCTCCAATTCGATGAACTGAGCAAGCATGATCTCGATCAAGACGCTGGAATCATGGGCTTTCCACGCATGAAACGCAGAAAAGAAGACATTATATGTCTCACCCAGTGTCTGGATCTCGGTTGAGATGAATAGAGGCGAGTAGCAGCCGGAGGAGAGTAAGGGGGTGACTTGGTCAAACGCCACCAGGAGCTCCCGTGCTTTGGCGATCAGGTCCTGTTCCTGTTCCCCATTACTGCTCAGAACCTCTGTAGGGTGGGTGACAATCAGGTAGCTGCTAAGGAACGTGCGCACAGCACCCCGACCGCCCATGGTCCCACTCTCCATATCTTGGAGCCCGCAGAACCGGAGGACTCGGGCCGTGGTGTCTAGCACTGCGTCCTCCGACAGCAGGGCACCGACATCCTCAAAAGCCATGTCACGGATGCGGCCCGTCGTCAGATCTAGGTCTAGGAATTGCCGCATAATCAGCTTGGAGTGGTGTGTCCTCCACGCTCGTTGGATCGTTCTGGCTGCCGCATCCCGCGTGATGGGACTCACGGAAACCCTTGACATCTTCTTCTCCTCTGTGGAATTTAGGCTACTTGTGCGGTGACGCCGATGACTTTGTTGATAGAGCATTCGCCTCTTCTCTACCCCAGCAAATTTCTCTGCAATCTCCAAGCGAAGCCGAGCGTGCTCAGCAGCCTTCCTTTCCCGGTTGTCCTCAGCCTTCTTCTTTGCCCGGCGGACTTCCTCCTCGCACTTGGCCGTAATCTCAGCCAATAACCGTTCCCGAGCTTGCTGAGCAGCTAGAGCTCGTTCCTCCCTCTGCAGGTTTCGAGTAGCAGCTTTTGCGAGGGCAGCACGCAGTCTGACCTTTTCTGCATGCAAGGCGCGATCAGCAAGCCTTGCCTTTCGGCTCTCGAGAATGGAAGTCCGCCGGAGATGCTGCGCTATATGATCAGTGGAAGATGCGCCATGAGACGACGCATTTGAGTGTTGTGAATGAAGCGAGGAAACCGAGCCTCGACGAGATGAGGCCGCCGAGGAGCGACGGATCACACTTGGCTTCCGGGCAAAGCGAGCGGCGAGATGAGCAGGAAGCCTCAAAGGGAGAGACAGTTCATCAGATGACATCTCCACGTCCGGTTCATCCAAAGTTTCGGAGACAACAGGGGTACCGGCATCCGGGAGCTGAACCTCGATGTCTGAGTTGCGACGGATCATATTTAGCTGAGCGACGGCTGTTGCTGTATTGCTGCATCCGCCGTAGGGGGAAGTAGGGAGGCAGGGAAGGGCGGGGTTTCCGTTTACTGTATAGGGAGCGGTGTATATAGCGCGATGACAAGGACGTGTCGGATCCGTGGTAGACGAAGGGGAAGAAGAACTTGGGGGTCCTTTGGAAGACACAGAGTCACGGTGACGGATGTGCAGAAGCACCGAGTCGGGGAAACGTTCGTAACCAATGTGAGGGTTGGGACATACCCCAGGGGGATCCGTGCTTCGTTTCAGAGGAGAGATTAGTGAGCAGCAGGCTCAGCAGCCACAGCAAGAGTACACCGGAGCGAAGGAGTGACAAAGAAAGACGAAGGTAATGGAAAGGAGGAGAACAGTAGACGACAGAGCCTCCAGAACTAATACCCGACTGGTAAGCAACAGCAACATCAACAACAACAACAACAACAGCAACAGTCCATGGCAGATCAGCGATCATGCATGCATTATATCCCGCTCTGGCATCCTTTCGTCGTCACTCATCGTCAGCTTCGCCCGAAGAAGGCAATCGAATGACGCCGCCTTCAGGCCGCTTAGCTAAGCCGAGCGGCATCCGATGGATTAGATGAGATAGGTAGTAGGCTTTGTGGGTTGTTCCATTGCGAACTGTGACTCCTATCTATCGAGTATCGACTACAACGGAGTAGTAATGCCGCTCTTTACGAATTACACAGATAACCCCGCCCCATTTCCTTTTATCGCCGTTCGGGCGCCGTATACAATCAAGTGTGCGGGTTCGACAATGATATCAATAGAAACATCGGCCTCTCATGTTCAACATCAAACGCCCCTGTGCGTAGTACCCATGTCAAAACAAAATATCAATGTGTCATAGAAGGCAGCTTCAGATGGACCTGCCAGCTTCTGCCTTTGCAGCTTCATTATGTTAGTCGTCGTCTGTTCCCCCGGTGGCCCCACGAGGAACAGCTGTGTTTATGTATATATAGAAACTTCATCGGTGTCCAAATATGTTGATGCTCTCCTGCTCGTCTTCCTCTTCATCCTCACTGTCATATTCTCCGTCCTCCGATTTGCTATCCCCCGACGCCCCATCGTCATCCCCCTCTTCATTACCCGCATCGGAGGTCCCATCAACAGATTCGGTTTCTTGTCCGAGGAAACCGTAGCTGTATTTGAATTTAGTACCCCATAGGCGAAGCTCCCCTCCATCCTCGTTCCCGTTGTCTCGGAACGAGAGGCCACCGAAGAAAGAAGTTGACCCCGATCTCTCCGAATCACGATCCGGGGGGATGCCAAAATAGTTACTGATCACCGGGGACACGGCACGACCACGGGCAAGGCTGTAAGACGAAAACTGTCCATTTGGGTCGGCAGACAAAGGTGCGTTAGGTCGAAGAGCAACTGAGTCTGTCCCCGGGACAGTACTCATATCGATGCGCAACGAGGCCAGCGTTGACAACCCAGTTTCATCTGCACCGTGGGAGGAAAATCTGGTTCGAGTGAGTTGTATATCCGCACCATCGCTATCCGTTTCTGGGAAATCCCGAGCATTCTCATGGAGAAGCCGTTTCTGGGCGGTATTGTAGGATTCGCACCTAAGCCTTGGTTAGCATCCCATCTGGACGGCATCATCTTGAACTCACATATCGCATCGTAGACCAAGCCAGTGGTACTTCACAATAGACTTGGCGCAACAATCGTTGCAATAGATGAGAGCCCTGGTGCCTCCGAATTCGGCTGGCATAGGCTGACCTTGGATAGTACGATCCAAATTCCGAAAAGTAGATTCCATGTTTGTAATGGTTTTGCTACATATCGGACAGCGGTATGAGGTCTTCGCATATTCCGAGAGACATCTCTGATGAATACTGTGCCCACAGCGCATGAAGACAACGGTCTCTGGAGACGTGAACATGTAGTCTCCGCAAATCGGGCAGTCACATTGAGTGGAACGCTCGATGCATCGATGCGTATTCTCGATAGAGATTGGAAGACAGACACTGCATGTCTAGACATATATCAGCGCCGAGTTCCTATCACTTCCCCTACCAGTCCGCTCCTTACCTTGCAGTGGAAGAAGTCCTTCCCTAAGCCCTGTCCTATACGGCATATACCGCAGTCATTGCAATGATATATGCTCTTATTTGCGTCGTTGTCCCAAAGTTTGCAGGTATGGCAATAATACTGTGCCGTCCTTTCACCACACTGTTCACAGAACTGCGCCGCAGGCTGCGCATGCCCACACAACATGCACAACATGTTCTCTGTCTTTGGTCGATCGAGATGATGGTCCTCGACTTGATCATGGCAGAATCGACATGCATACCATTTCTTGCACGCAAAACATTGCAACTTCACATTTCTCTTATAATGCTGGCAGCCCAAGAAAATTTCCTCACATTCTTCAGAGTCCATATCTTCCACCTCACCGAGGGGTGACTCTGAATTTCTTCGGGGCGCATACGTCGGCACTAAATCTTCAGCTGTTAAATTGTATGTGAGGGTTTGTGGGGCAACGAAAGGTGTAGAGGCTGGCGACTGGTGCGAGTGACCAGAGGATTGGACAGACCAGCCGTTGGGACTATCCGCTCGTGTTGGGCTGTGAGAGCTAGGAGGTTGTGGACTACTTGGGATTAGAATGTCACCGAAATTCTTCTGAGAAGCGTGGTAGTTTTCCGTCATTAACGCGTGGATCATGCGTGCCTGGTCTGCATTGCTGGATCTTAGGTCTCTGATTGCATGGATCTTCTTCCTCAAAGCGCCCATCCCGTCATCCTCTGGCAGGGAATACGGAAACCCGCCCTCATCTACTGAGATCCGATCGTTCGAATGTTGTTCGGGACTCTGGGTGTCTACCCTTGCGCTCCGATGGGTTTCTCGTGCGGGAAAAGCGACAGGGGCGAATCGTACTGACGATGTCGAGGGGCTTCTGGATGTATTAGATGGGCCTGATAGACGCAATAACGGGTCTCCTGCTGGGTTCCTAAGCCAGCCCGGGGAAGGCCTGTGTTCTGTCCCATGGTGTCGGTTGGTTGAGCCGAGCGGCAGCGACGTCGGCGAGATCGCGCGACCATGGTCGGACCCCGCATACTCGCCATGCGACGGGGTCTCTGCATACTTCTCTTCTGGTGAGTCCGGCATTATGGTCTTGTTGTCTGCAGCCTTGCAATCGCCATTCGCTGGCGGGACATGGTCTCGGGTGCTTGCGGGCGATTCAGGTTGGTTGTCGGAAAGCGATAGGGAGTTACTAGCCTGCTGCGAGAGGCGACGGGCTTGCCGAATGACGGGTTCAATGAAGAGAGAAGTAATGAGCCCACTCATGGAGGGCCGGTGGCAGCATCTGACTGGGACGGAGCGCTCTGGAATTCAAAGAGGTCGAAGGAAATTAAGGATATCTAGTTGAGGTCGGCAGGATTACAAGAATTAGGACTTTGCTGGAACGAGCCTGGAGGCCTGACAAGGGCTCTCCGGAACAGGCACCTCAAACATGTGACACTGGCCTAATGCGGATGCTGATTCGCTAGCCGCGGTCCAGATCTACCACCACTATATACAGATTGGACCCCGGTGGCAACCATGCTAACTGAAACGGTGTTCATCACCCAGTTACCCCCAGCTGCAGGTTTACTTGAAAACAAGATCTAATAGTGAAGCCCCGCCGGAAGTGTCAGGTGCAAGAAACTCCGTACTCCGTATAGACCCCATAGACTCTGGTCAGCTCTGAGACAGTTCCACGTCCCTGCCTTGAAAGTTGAAGCCGGATTATGCCACTGATTCTACTTTGGGATAAATCTCTTATCACTGATGAGTCAGGCTCGAATTTAAATCGACAGGTGCATGGTCCCCATACCTGTGATGTAGACAACCGGGATATGGGATTGCATGGCTACCTCAAACAAATGTCTAGGCTATCATTGAGGAGGGACAAGGTCAGGTTAAACTGCCGGATCGTATCCTGCATCAAGGTAGGATCCCTCTGATCGACCCCTAACCCTCTTAAACTGTGTGGAAGTCAGTACCGGCGGACGGTCTCATGTAATTTCGGGGGATCATAACCTACATGCGGTGGTCTTTCCTCACCTGCGGCTGCTCCCAGTATTTCATCATCAACAGATTTCTCACAATCTTGTGTTCCATACCTGCAACGTCGGCAGCTCGCTGGAGAAACTGAAGAGTATTGGCTATGCGCCGTGGATTCAACTCTTCCGGCGAAGACGAACGAAAGGCGGTTCGCAGATTGTTCCGAAGAACATGCCGCGCGGGGGTGGAATAATTGACAGCCTTCAAGCCCTGGCGATATAAGTGACGATAGGCGTGGACCACAGTCTTTGGGTCCACCGCGGTTTTCAGAGTCTGAGTAGGGATCATCTTGCCTGCAAAGAAAAATCAAACACTTAACGGGAGGTGAAGCGACCAATATAAATCCTCAGTCTTCACCTTTTATGGTGCGTTCAGCAAGGAACTGGAAGCGCCCACATTACTGGGTGGTCCAAAATCGAACGAGGAGTACGAGTAGTACTAGTAGGGAAGGGGAAGCCTGGCCAGGTGCCTGTCGCAAAGGATGAATGGAATCGATGAATGGGGCCGGCAGCGCTAGCCCGATCAGGCAGGCACCTTCGGCGCCCGCGCGTTAGGCCGCAAGTGGTTTAAGTTTGGTTGCCCTCCGACTCTCTGTTTCCTTCTCCCACCTTCCTACCCACTCCAGCCCAGCCAGCCTTTTGGATGTTCGTTGTATACCACGGCTACTGCTGTTCCTGCTGCTCTGCACTCTGTACTCCCAACAGCCGGAGGTCTGCGTCAACCAGCTAACGTTGCCGGCTTCATCAAGCCCCTTATCCCTTTATCAGGGCTAATGCGTCTTGGTAACCAGAGCGGTGGCTAGACTGATTTGGACCACCATCGTTTTGTTCCATTTCCGGTTCATCTTGACTCCCGGGGAGCTCTGATCCATGCTTAGGACTCTTGACTGTGTAGACATGGCTTACTAACCGGATTTACCTGGATAGCAGCTTCCCATTGACTCGTTGCCTGCTCATCTGCTCGAGGAATGGTTGGGGCTGGACGGCCTTTTCCATACAGCGCGTATCTGAACCGGCACCGGTAAAATGAAGACTTGTCGTCTGTAGCTACTTGGGACGTTTCTACTTCGTCAGCATGGCTCGAGTATCTCGGAGACCGGCCTCGGTCCTTGCCAGGCGGGTTCCCAGCAGGGTCCTCAAGAAGGCTGCTCGAAAACATAGAGTGATCCTGGAATCCGTGACGCAAGAAAAGAAGAAACTTCGAAGTGTTGTATGTTATTGTGTCGCCGGTTTATCATGGGCACTCTTGACCAAGAAAACAGATTTCGTTTGAAGCAAAGGCCCCCGCTGGTTACACCTTCATCACTGCAGGCAACCCCCAACTTACGACTGCATGTAAGGAAATGTGCCGGAAGGATGGTTTGAAGGTGTTCGCTGTCACGGTAGGCCAGCAGCCGTGCCCGTATCTGGTCCTGGATCTTCTCTAATAGCTGTTGTTAGACAACACCGCATATGCACACTCACAATCTTTCCCAACATGTGCACCGGATCGGCTATCATTTCCCAAGTGCTACTGTCTCTGCAGCGTGCATGGATTTGGGCCTCTATCTCACAGCTGCAGGGAAAGCGGTGCCATTTCAGAGTGCTGGTGGTGCGAACAGTCGAAAACGAGCTAATTCGGAAGTTTCTCAGACCACCATCAACACAGAAGCAAGGGATGTCTTGAAAGACCTTTTTCCTAATATACCTGATAATGATCTGAACCAAATCATCAAAACTGCATTTCAAAAGGTATGTACGGAGCGAGAGAAACTGATGAAGAGAAATGAACCGAAGCCAGTCGAGTGACAGATGCTGAGACCAATACAAGGGCCAGCGCAAAGTAGGAACGGCAGTTGAGTTACCTCTAGCTCGTCGGGCTCAGTTAGCGGTTGTGGCACATATCCGGCATATCTACACTGACTACGATCGTCTTCTAAAGGCGACCTCCTTCCACGAGGCTAGAACCCTGGTCGAAGAACCAACCCTAGCTAAGGTAGTGGAATGGAGAGGAGACGATGAAAATGGAAAGACAGTTCTGGAGGACGTCTTCCGGGAGGTCATTGTCATATCTGATGACGAAGATAGTGATACCGAGGGAGAGGCACCCCCTTCTGTCGATCGAGATCACAGCGTGATGGTTGTTTCCAGTAATCCTCGGCCTGACGAGCTTCAAACAAAGCCGCTCAATTATGCGAACCCTGCCCTTCGTGACACCCAGATAGACATATCGGATGATGAAGCGCCACCGGGCTTTCGCTTCATCCCAGAAGCACCCAGAAGGCATAAAATTGATCGTCGTGGTTTTAGCAGATATCAAGCTTGGGATCGCGCTATAAATCGGTATAGAAACATAACAAATGACGCTGACCAGCGCAGATTACATGATGCCTCTGATGTTCGGAGACCGATTGTCGCACGGCAGTCATTACCAGAACATGTCGGGTTTGACCCAGAGCCTGCTCACCGGTCTCGTGTTTCGCTTGCACCTCTCGCTACATCTAATGCAAGACCTTTCACTACCGGCACCAGCAGACCGATTTTGGACACAGTAATGGAACGGGTAAGTCTCCAGTGGCCTACCTCCTGTGCTCTTTACTCTGGCCCCGAGCTAATTTTTCACGAGCCGTATGAGCTGCACCGTATGGCTGAATTGTCTATCCAAAGGAGAGAGGTTGCTCCTCTATCAGGTGCGATCCCCTTGGAGCGAGTGCCAGTTATTCAACAACAGAAGCGCACATACCAGCGGGAGAGCTCGCCGAATGCCCCTATATTTGTGGGTGGTCCCAGAGATATCTGTAAGATGACCAGGGACCAAACTATACTGCAAAGGCCTCTGGGCCTATTTCAACATAGGACCAATGTGCACCCACAGGATCATGCATTGCCCTCTATTGAGACCCCTATACCCATGGAAATCCGGCGTCCCAGCAGTGGTCAGTTAGATCACCTTGCTAAAAGAATGTCTGGGGGCTTCTCAATTCGATCAGTAACACCCCACCGCCTAGCTCGCCAGGAGGATCTGGAAGAATCAGACCGAGATCAAGCTTCTAAACGAAGGCGTATGGCTTACTGTGAGCCTGACCGATCTGGTCACCCTTATCCTAAGGTTGCCTCCGCTAGTGCGGCTCTTCCTTACACGGACAGCAGGCATCAGGATGCCTCTGGATATACACCCTTAGGACACTCTTCGACCCAGGACGAACCTCACTTCCGTAAGAGATATGCCGCCCCGATTGGATCCTTTCCTATTGCCGAGGGCCAGCCAGAAAGAGCACAATACCCCTCTACTTTTGCCACCAAACTTGATCCCAGGACCGGAATAACCGTTCAACAGAGGCCATTGGAAGAGCTTCACAGCCATACATCTCATCTTGTTCCCTCTGAGCTCCCTATCCATTACAGGTCTCCGGGCCAATCCCACGATGTGCCAAGCACGAGATATGTTATCTCTGAGGATAGCGCTTCTGATAGGCTTGTTCCTGTGCGGTCCTCCGAGTTGAGAGAGCGGCGTGTTTATCATGAATTTCCTGGATATAACGCTGGCAGCTCGAGACCGCTTGAAGCGGCAGAGCGACCAGAGCCTACTTTGGGTGGCAGGGGTTACGATAACGCTCTTGTTTCGCAGGAACCGTCTCAAAGAAGACACTATGCTGAAGACTTCGTTCGTGCTGTTGATTTGAGGGATCCCGTCCCACTAAAGTATCCAGCGCAGCGGCGTCTTCCAACGTCAACTTATCCTGCCGGATCGCTCCCACAACCAGTTGGGTTTCCGGTGCAGACCGAACCATATCTGCGTAGCTTGCCCGGTAGCATGGAATTGGGGTCCCTTGGCCGCGGTTGTCTGTATTCCCGGGCGGGAGTCACTATCCAGGATTATGCCGTGGCAGATGACCATGGTCCAGGGAATCACACTGACAGGGTACCCAACCAGCCTTTTACAGCCCGCTACTACGACAGGGGATGCGCAGGCGCTTTGGACCCTCCACGGTATGGCCCTCGCAACCGGGGAAGAGCTAGCTGTTTCCCCCCTCCCTCTTTCTCTCCCTCCTCGTTTTTTTCTGCTCTGGTCACTAACAAACCCGAAAGGGATAGGCAAGCCTATGAACATCCACACGATGGTTCGCGGACAGAAGAACAGCGTTATTCTACTCATGTAAGAGGAGTTGAACGGGCTCTGTATTCGATCCCTGAGGGTCGGACAGTTGTTATTGTGGATTGACGCGTATTGGGTTCCTTGATGTATTTCTTGTAAATGTCCGCATATGCGTTGCTGTACATAAGCCAAGCGGAGGTGATACCCGACCACGTGTCAACAACGAATATGACAAGCAAGATGCCTGCTTCTTACGCAATCATTCTGGTCTATCTATCTGGTCTAAGCATGAATAAGCGCAGCCCTGAGTTAGTTAGGCTGTGCCTTGCATGGATATACAGATGCTGTCGTCATCATCGGCTGAAGCCGCGAAGACACATGGCGCGGGGGGAAAGAAACGCCATGCCGCTCAATAGCACCAAAATCTCAAATAAGCCTTATATACAAGAACGCAGCAGGGTATCTCGCATCCAGGCCCGGACCCAGAAGCTACTAACCCCGCTCTTTCCAACCCGTATCATGGACAAGCCCCAATGGACCATCGCTCTCCATCCTGGGCGGCGGCGCCCTTAGACAGCCATAGCCTGGCCATCCGCCTCCCCAGTGTTGACCGTTTTCCCGGTCTTCTTGATCGTAGCCAATACAGTACCATAGGACACGGAGGGTTCGGTCACCACGTCGGCGGTTTGGGACTCGAGGTTCACTTCGAAGGACTTGACGCCTGCGAAGGAAGGTTAACGATATGGACGAGCGGATATTTTGATGTTTTTTTTTTGCCCCCGCCAACATGGTTGGAGAATATGAATAAAGAGAGTTGGGGCTTTCAGGCGAAGAGAGTACAAAACATACCATCCAGCTTCTTGAGGACGCGTTCCACAGCACCGGAGCAACCGCCACAGCTCATGGTGACGTTGAATTTGTATTGATGGTCGGACATGGTGTGAGGGGGGTAAGATTGAACAGGAAAAGTTATGAAAGAGGAGAGGAGCGAATGAAGATGAATAAATGAGATGAGAAATACTACTGTTAGATATTTAACAATCGGAGATCCAGCTAGGATGACGATGGCGGGGCTGGAGAGGGGCGGGGACCGAAAGGGGGGAAATACTGATCGGTGGTCGTTTCAACTCGAGCAGCGATGCTGTAACCGCAACAGTTCTGAAGGGGAGGATTCTGAGGAAATGAAAGAGAGACCGGGTCGTTCTTATACTCCCAACCTGGGTGGACCGTGCCGGGGTGGGAAGGCGCAGAAATCGCTCATCTTATTACCAATCCGGGTTCTAAACGTCTATTGAGTGTCTGGAAGTCAATGTTCGACCATGTATTCTTTTCAACGCTAATCTATACTCCGAACTGTCCTAAAAGCCGGCCGCTCGCTTCTTCTTACGTGCCTTCACGACGCTCTTTCGCCCGGCCTCTCGACCACCAAACGTACCTCTCTCGATCTGCGTCATCGGTACATCCTCCTCTGCAACTTGACTACTTGGTAGCCTCAACACCGGTGCCTCGCTGTTCTCTGGTTGGCTTCCCCACCCCCGCGCATCCGAGGCAATAGATGACATGGAAGGAGGTGCAGAGGCGTTCAAGTTGGACTTTTGCGACGTAGGCATCTTCTTGCGTGGTCGGCGTTTCGGAGTTGTGGCCTTAGAAGCCGGTTGCGATTCATCCGTTACCTGCATCTGTACCGTCCGTTGCCAATTATAGCCGGCTGGATCAGTCCCGGGTTGCCAATGGTACAACACGCTCGCCACATTCCGAGGCAAAGTCCGCGCACGACTGAAAGTTGTAAACGTCGAGAGACTGGTATATGTCGACGGTATATCCCCTGGGCTCTCAACCGCTGTTTCCCCAGGAGCCATAGAGCTTCCGGGTGATGCGCTACTACCTTGATCGTCTAGGATACCGTTGCCAGGAAACACTGATCGCCGAGACGCGCTTATCGCATTTCTAAAGCTTGATGCATCGAAGGGGTCGTCTACAGGAGTACTCGAGGATGGCGGATCATCCCCGGAGCCTGTGCGCCCGCTGGCTTTCAACTCATCAACTCTGTAGGCTGGCTGAACTTTGATGCCTATCTGTGCGAGAATCAGGTCAGCGGCAACACCACGGATGATTTTCTCTTTCATGATTCTCGTGCGCCCGGGGAATTCGTAGGGCAGGCCAGCCAGCCAGTCATTTACGAGATGATCATAGATTGCCAGAAGATTCAATGCCAGGATGTCTTCCGTAAAGTCGGTTGACGGAAAGAACAGCGGGTTAAGAAGGCCCGGTCGTTGACGATCACCTTCCTCCTCAAGAAAGAGAGCCGGATGCTTGTCGGAAAGAAAACTCTGGAGACGGTGGGAGTTTTGGTCGATATTATCCAGCAAGGGACTGCTACCAAAAGCCTCGAGCCTAAGAACATCAGGAACAATAGCCAGATATAAGTGTGACAGAACTACTCACCCTGTACGACTTGTCTGGTGGTCGCTCGTCGTGCTACCACTGACTATCGCCTCTAGCTCTTGGAGAGCTTCCTGAAAGCTTCTTTCGGGACTTTTTCTGCGATGGTCTTCTTCTCTTGGCAATATCGTTATTCTCCCAGTAGCAACTTCATATGCTTGAGTGTAGTTAAGAGTCCGCTGAGGAATCACACATGGCGCTATGCTAGACATCCCAGTGTTTGGGGCCGTGGGCATCCCAGCTCGCATCACATATCCCTCCATGTCATCCACTACGAAATCATCTTGAGAGACTGTCTGCGCCCGCTGCAATCCTTGATGCCGTTTCTTCACCCGCAGCACATCTCTTGAGAACGATTCCTCGTCCGCATCGCCGTGACGGGAGGGTCCAGCGTAGATTGATTCGCGAACACTGAGACCCGAATCGACCATGAAAAGTTTGATGAGTCTAGCATGAGGAACACAATACTGTTTACCGACGGATGACGGCAGGTGCGTGATCTCTCTGAATACAAGCGTTGAAAGCTGCATATCCTTGGAGGGTTGTGACTCCACAGAATCTCGGGATAACGATGGTATCTCCATTATAAAGGGGTCAGGGATCGATATCGCATCTGTTTGTCCTAGTGAAGATGGACAATGAAATGCTAGCGCAAGATGGTTCAGGCGGGAGTATAAAACCAGATAGAAGTCTCATAGGACATTGTCAGTACAAATGTCATGAAAAGCCAAGAACAGCGACAATAACCATCATACCTTCATCCACAGGTAGAGAAGCCAGACGCAACGTGATATCCTCGGGATCCCGAAAATGACGCCATGACAGACGGGGGCACAAAGAGGGTCGCGAATCGTTTTCAGCCGCAATTGTCGGATCAGGGCTAGAAGTAATATCTAGCCAGAAGATGCGAGTGGTTGTCAAGATGAATGCATGCGACACATTAGAAGCACTTCTCTTTATGTCAAGTATCCATTCCGTTCGTCGCTTCAAGCCAAGCTCTATCGTATACGGACAAACCTGGCCACTTTCCATGCGGTAAAGCATCGGGCAGCGTCGGTCAGAAACAATGAAGCTGTTGACATCTCCAGCCCATTCGATAGTAGCCCATCCATCATGCCGAGGATGATCATCAATGTCTTGAGCGTCACCCAAGTCGAGCCACGGCAGTGCGCCGGATTTGACAGACACGGCCGTCCAATTACCCTTGGTGCGCCTGTGTCGACCGGATAATTCCCAGACACTCCAATTACCTCGTTCGTCGACGATGGCAAATTGCTTTTGATACCAAGGGTTGAAAGTGACATCTGCATGCGCAAAACCACCCGTCTGCGTGTTCAATATCTCCACTAATGGGTTAGCATCTAGGCGAGACTTGCGAGAACGAATGGGCAATAGATGGTCATCGTCACGCGATATAGGCACGGACACCGGGTTTCGATGATACTGTGGCCGGAAAATTATAGTCGAATGGGGCAAACGAGCTGCCATCCACGTTGCCTTTTCCTCCACCGTTCCCGCAAAACATATTTGACGGACAGGAGCCCCTCCTGCAGACCACTCAATGCCCTCCGTCTGCCCAATTGCAGGCACGCGAATTGAGGTAATCGTCTTTGTTCGGAGTTCCACAACATCATCTTCGATTTTCCAGAAGGAGATGGTGTTGCCACACTCTCCAGACGCTACCACGGCAATCGGTACTACCCGGCTCCCCGAGTCGTTATTTTCAAGGTCGACAGCATAGCCGATATCAAAAAGCGAAGAAACCAGAGGGTCACATGTTTTGCAAGTGGTAATGGCATGGGAGAGTGTCTCATTGCTGGATAGAGGCCAACAAGCTGCAAGCTCGGGGTAGACGCTGGGCAAGAAACATTTATTTTCGATCGGCGAGATCTGTGGTGCACTTAGAGGCGATGGTATCGTGATTTTAGTCACACCGGCATAGAAGATACAAGACGCTCAATGAGTTGTCAGTCTTTCAATTTCTCCAAGTCAGTTTTCCGGGTCGCTTACATGGGGCTAATGTTCGCGAAAATTCCCAAGTTTGGGTATCTGGATTATAAATTGGTTTTCCCAAGTGCCCGTATTGCAGAGCACTCATAGCTTTTTCATCCATCTGGTCGGTTTTCGCTCCTGGAGATATGCGCTAGCTCCAGCCTTGTGATCGTGGGCATATCGAGAACCGGGGGACAACGGCTGATAGATAAATCTTCTGGCAGTGCCCTAGGTGCAGCCGCTCCTGACAGCTGTCAAATCGTAATCCATGCGTATTCAAGGGCAAATGTAACAGTGACCAATTGCTCCGTACAAATGGAAAAGAAAGAGCAAAAGAGAAAAAGGAAAGGAAAGGGAAAAGGAAAAAAAGGTGATAGATCCTGCCAAGCTTTCGTTAGTTTTGAGTCCGGCGGTTGCGCCGCAACACCGCGCTTTAGCGTCGCGCTCGAGAACATGGACCAGTCAATAATCATCCCCCGCATCACATATCCAGAACCTCGCGGTCTACAACTCCTGGTCGACATTAAATAATATCTAATTCATTACATTATGAACCCCTCTTTTGATCCGTCACTCTCGACAAGTGGCATGCGACCGCCTCTAACGTCGGCCGATGCGCCCTCGATGGCCGACTCCCTTCCCAGTATTAACTTTGGATTCGAAGATCTACGGAATCGCATGGCGCAATTCACCGCCCGCTTTGATGCGTTCATCGAGCGGGGTCGTAAACAAGTTTTGGAGGAGAGGAACCAGTTCAAAATAGGACTGGCAGAGCTACAGGGTTTGTTAATGTCTTGGGAGAGCGCGCGAGAGCTAATCAGATCTCGCAGAGGATGAACGCATGAAGCAGAGAGACATTGAGATTATTGACCTCAAGTCGCAAACCCACCAGCAAACACTCCAAAAGGAAGCAGCCGAAGCGGCGGAAATGCACGCCGCCATCTCGTCTGTGGCTCTGGAACGTGACTCCCGCCTCGCCAAGCGCGACCGCCTCAAGCAACAGATCAACGAGACTCAGAAGGCGATCAATAAGAAGCAGGAGGCGCAGAAGATGCATGCCACATATCTAGATGCACAAGCTCGGCTGAATGTGCCAGAGTTGGAATTCTGGCAGGACTATCTGTGCCTTCGCATTGAGGGGGCAGGGCGGGAGGATCGGCTAAAGTTTGTTTACACTCATCTTCTTGAAAAAGACTGGGAAGCGGAGGCTTGGTTTGAACTCGGCACAGCCAGTCGCGACTACGCTGTGTTTCACACACGACCCAAGCTTGACCGGGAGGCTCTCGAGCGGGAGCTCGATATTGTGAACGAGGATCGTGACTTTGGTGCATTCCTGAAAAGGATGCGGAGGCTGTTCGTCGATACAATGAAATAAGGATGAAATGCATGATAAAAAATCGTTGGAAATGCAAGCAATGAACTAATGTATCTCAATGCAATGTTTACCCTAGTCAGGGATTGTGCGGTACCACCTGTAAAATATCGGGTCAACAATACCGACGGACATGCATGGTTGCAACAAATATATGAAAAGTTCCATATATCCCGCCGGTAGAGAATATGAATAGTAGGACGGTCCAACAACTCGTACCGGGACTAGAGGCTAACCACCAGTAGCTTCACGATAGAATGATATGCTGCGATTCGCACCAGCCGTAGCAAACCCTACCGATCTCCCGATCTTTGATAGCCACTTAACACTCCAGATTGCTTTCTCTGTCTCAGAATGTGTAGCAACACATGTTCTGGTATCTATTGACCAAACCTTGACCTTTCCGTCGAATGACCTTTCGAACATTAGGGCACGTTCATCTAAGGATACACGTAGATATACTTACCCGCTAAGAAGATGCTCTCCCGTGTGGCTCCACGAAAGCGACATGATCCATGCTGTATGGCCCGAAAGATTTGCCACTTGCTCACCAGAGGAGGTGTCATAGAGCACAATCACCTTGGAGTCTCCAGCAGCAGCGAGTAATTTGCCCCCAGGAGAAAATGCAACAGCTCGTACGGGCTTAACCAGGCCTTTGAAAATGCAAGTTAGGCGGCCATCCAGACTTGACCCCAGTTTTTAATGAGGCTGGCATAACGAAATACTTACCGGACAGGCTAAATGGCATGCGTCCGCTCTCTGTACTGAAGATATAGACACTGCCATTTTCATGCCCGCTTGCTATAAAGCGACCGTCCGCAGACTGATCTTGTCGCATGAGTACCATCCCAGCAGTGGTAGATAGAGGACAGATCTTACCAAATCTATACAGGTGCCGAAGCTACCTTTGGTCTCATAGTCTCGGATTTCTTCACCATTCGCGGCCAAGTCCCACACCTTGATATGTCCATCTTGAGTGACACCGGCGAGATATTGTCCATCTTCGGACAAAGCAATGGCCCAGATATCTGCAGGTGTCGCCTTGTTGACTGAATCACGATTAGTCGCGGGACTGGCACAGCGAAGAGCCACCTACCAGAGGCCGTATCATCCTTTGCCCACATACCATCATGACAAGACCAAATCATGACTTCACCACCGAATCCGATGCTTACAGCCCTCAAGCCCTTTCCGTTAGTCACCACATGATGGCACCCAACTTTATGGGCATCGTCAATCGACTGTACCAACGGAAAATCAGGATCTGTGGTCGAGTGAACTTTGAGTGAAGAGGTACCCGAGGCTGACAGAACATGCTTGTCAGTTACCGCCAGCGCGAAGATATCAACGGGATGAGCTGTCTTTGGGTTTAGTACATATCAGCGATTGAGGGGGTGTAGTTGAGTATACAAACCATTGTCCGCAGAGCCACAAGAGAGATATTGTTTCGACTAAACCCAATTATTTTCCCAAGTTAGAATCTACCGCAGAAGCGTTGGCTGTTTCTATATCAAGACATTACCATGCTTATATCAGAGCCCTAGATGCCTAGGCAATGTGCACTCTAGACAACTCGAGCACGTTGTAATGCTGAGGGTAAAGTGAACGTTTAAGGTCGCAAGCGACAGTCATGGCGGGACAGACTGGCTAGCGGCCGAATGAGATCATGTTCCCGATGGCACCCACCCGGCGGACTGACGTCCTCCGCCTTGCACTACCACTCAAATTGAATATATTGGAACACATGGACCAGATCCCTCGGACTATTCGATTGGCCACGGGCAACTATATAAATATATAAAATGGTCACAGTGCGACAAAAAAACCACTAAGATCAAGAACCCTCAGGCTGTACCAGACGCCGAATGCCATGCAGCATTTATCCTACACTTCATGAATACCAGGTAAAAATACAATCCCAATGCAAATCAAATCGATCATTTGTCCCTTTTTCATCGTTTCTTCCTTCATCCTTAAGCCGTCGGGGTACGCTTCCATTGCTCCTTGACACCTGAAGAACCGTTTACTATTAGATGCTGGGCTGAACTATTGTTGGGAACTCATCAACAACTGGATGCACCTACTTTCAACGCAATTCTGGCACAGGACGTGTGAGCGCTTTACCTGGCCGCATCCAGAGCATGTGCTGAGACCTTTGACATCCTTCAGAGCCTTGCCGGCCATTTGCCTATGACGCTTCTTCATATGGGAGGTCTTCTTCTTGGGTACGGCGCGGAGGACGGAGTCCCAGAGGCCCGCTATGATACCGGGAATATTCAACGAGATGGCAGCGGGCCCCAGAAGGTTGTGAGACCAGGCGGAGGCATTCAGAGCGAAACCAGACCACCGTCCTACCGCCGCGGCTGACAGGGATTCCGTGAGCAGGCGGCTTCGGGGCAGCATCTGGGAGGACAGGTTGGGGGAAAGGAGTCGCAGAGCCATTTTCGGATGAGGCCACCGGGGACAGAACAGATTGGAGCTCAGATTCGGGGGGAGAGAAATGGGGAAATGGCTGGTAGGGCGGCGGCATAAAATCGAATAATTCTGAAGCTTCTAGTTTTGGGCGGCGGTTAGCCCGATTTGGGGTCTGGAGACGCGCTAGCCCTAAGGTAGATTAGCGGCCCCCTGAGTCGCAACCACCGCTTTGGGTTGGATGGCCAGAGCGAGCAGCCTAGCTGGTTGTCGTCGCCTGGCGTTCTCTCTGTTTTAAGGGGTCCCCGGTTGTTCTGCTTCCACTCCCTCCTCCCTCTA
This sequence comes from Aspergillus carbonarius ITEM 5010, assembly GCA_001990825.1. Taxonomy (NCBI): domain Eukaryota; kingdom Fungi; phylum Ascomycota; class Eurotiomycetes; order Eurotiales; family Aspergillaceae; genus Aspergillus; species Aspergillus carbonarius. Next base: position 3,048,007 of record KV907493.1, read on the forward strand.
TTAGTAGTAGGTAGTAATTGGACGACGAAACGCTTGGGCATCGCCGTTGCTCTCTGTCTTCTAATCGGTGGGCTGCCCCCTCTCCTCATCAACTCCTTCATTTGTTTACCTCTACTACTCTTACCATTCCTCTCTTCCAACTACCTTCCGGCTCCTTCTCTAACCGACCACGTCTCCCTACTATAGATACGTACCACCGTCTGATTCCACTCACATCCCTCCACTTTCCTCGAAGTCTCCAAGATGGCAGCCGCAGCCAATTCGTCTTCGACCACGCCTGCAACGGTCTTCCCTCGCAGCCATGTCGGTTTCGACAGCATCACCTCCCAGATCGAGCGCAAACTGTTGAAGCGTGGATTCCAGTTCAATGTCATGTGCGTTGGTGAGTCGACCCTCCCGCTTGATGTCTCCGACCAATGACCCTCCTGCCCGGCTAACCTTGAGAAACAGGCCAGACGGGTCTGGGCAAATCAACTCTGATCAACACCATTTTTGCTTCTCACCTCATCGACTCCAAGGGCCGCCTGACTCCCAATGAACCTGTCCGCTCGACTACGGAAATCCAGACCGTTTCGCACAGTATGATAAACATGACATTGCCCATCCAGCCGTGGCAGAGCTAACGCCTGGTTCCTAGTCATTGAGGAGAACGGCGTGCGTCTACGCCTCAACATTGTTGACACTCCCGGATACGGTGACCAGGTCAACAACGACAGATGGTAATGGGGATCCTATCCACAACAACTACCTCCGAGCTAATGTGTTATTAGCTGGGACCCGATCGTGAAATATATTAAGGATCAGCACTCCGCATACCTCCGCAAGGAGCTCACCGCTCAGCGTGACCGCTACATTCAGGATACCCGTATCCACTGCTGTCTATTCTTCATCCAGCCGTCCGGCCATGCGTGAGTGTCAAGACAGTTTCGCCTGGTGATTTAGCCTGGAAACTGACCGTCTCCCGATATAGACTCAAGCCCATTGATATCGTTGTTCTGAAGAAGTTGTCGGACGTCGTCAACGTGGTCCCCGTTATCGCCAAGGCGGATTCGCTCACTCTTGAAGAGCGTCAGGCGTTCAAGGAGCGAATCAAGGAGGAGTTTGCCTTTCACAACCTGAAGATGTACCCCTATGACAATGATGAACTTGATGACGAAGAGCGTGCCGTCAACGTCCAGATTAAGGTAAGCGATCCGTTTTGAGCAGCCTGCTGTTCAGCTTTGCCTCTAATGCCGGACCAGGACATCATACCCTTTGCTGTTGTGGGTAGTGAACGGACTATCGTCGTCAATGGTCAGCAGGTTCGCGGCCGCCAGAACCGCTGGGGTGTCATCAACGTGGAGGATGAGAACCACTGTGAATTTGTTTACCTGAGGAATTTCCTCACCCGCACTCACCTACAGGATCTTATCGAGACAACCAGCCAGATCCATTATGAGACTTTCCGTGCCAAGCAGCTTTTGGCACTCAAGGAGAGCAGTGCCGCCGGAGGCCACCCTGGTAGCAGCCGTCCTATCAGCCCCTCTGCGGACAGGGAGCTCAGTCGCAACTCGCAACGCATGACTATGAACGGTTATTAATTTGACTGAGAGTATGAGTGAATTGCAATAGTCTTGTGGAGCAAGCACCTGAAACGAGCCGTTGCCATGCATTGGCGACCATCCACAAGACAGTCTCGAGGGTCGATTTTCTTTCCTTTCCATGTTTTGATCTTTACTGCACCAACTTCACATCGGCATGCTCTTACAGATATCCTTTTTAACTTCAGGCTTTTCCTTATCGTATTAGTGTTCATCCTACCCTGGCTGTTCAATGGGGAATGACTCGTCTTACTTTGTTTCCTATGAATTGGTTATTCCAGATCGAAAAGAGCTAGCAACGAAAGCGCTAGGCGTCGTCTTGTCATTTCATGTACTTAATTTCCTTAATACACATCAACAGGAGAATACAGCTGTTTTCAAGCATAGGATCATTGCTGTTCTTCACACAGTGAAATCTATGGGAATCAAATGTTCTATAATAGGACGTTTTATACTAATCAAAGGCGCAATGGCCCGCACAGCCCCATCGTCGAACAGATTATTGCGAAGCACCGAAGTTACCACCGTCAACGATCCAATCCCTCAGTTCCGTGTACGCCATCTCCAGATCGTCGTTGACAACGATCTTGTCATGAGCCCCCGGCTCCTTAGAAAACTCGAGCTCGTTCTTCGCTTGGGTAAGACGCTTCATCAAGCTTTCCTCGGTTTCTGTGCCTCTTCCGCGCAATCTTCTCTCCAACTCCTTCACTGAAGGAGGTGCTAGGAACAAGAAACGAGCGTTAAGATCGGTACGCTTCACCTGCTTCACTCCCTATTTTGGTGGAGCCATCAGCAAATTTTCCACTTAAGCCGTATACCGCTATATCCAAACACGCCATTTGGACAGCTTACCTCCATCTCAATATCGAGAATGCAGATCCGGCGCTGCTCCGCGATGTTCTTCACCGCTTGCACGCTAGTGCCGTAGTAGTTTCCGCCGAATTGCGCATGTTCGATGAAGCCATTCTTGCTCACGAGATCTAAGAAGTCTTCCTTTGTCGTGAAGTAGTACTCGCGACCATGTTCCTCGCCCGGTCGAGGTGCACGGGTGGTATCTATTACAAGATGTCAAGTGAGAATCAGTCCAGGCTAGACATGATGGTAGCTCATTGTATCGAGATCCGGTCTCGCAGGAACGAGGGGATGCGGGGTTGAACTGACGCGAGATAGAGAAACCGAAGCGATCGGGCATTTCGGCGAATAAGCGTTTCAGGAGAGTCGACTTTCCTGTGCCCGAGGGACCGGACACCACAACCGGACGAAACTTGTGCACTGAAGTGAGAGTCAGGAGGATTGGTTAATTCATGCTTTCTATGATGCGGGGGCGCACCAGCACTAGTAGCCATTGTTATCACCAAAAAAAGGCTGGTTGGTAGAACACGGATATAATATGGCGAAGAAATCACGCGCGGCCTCAACAGGCAAGAATACATATAATCGTTTAATGGGATCAGCCAGAGTGGGATGTCGGACTTCCGCATCGCTTTCGGCATCCTGGCAGAACCGGAGGCGGTGAGGAGGTGCTGCCCATTATCATAGTTACTGATAGTGCCCATGCAAGCATGAGTGTTACTCTTCTGGATGGAAATAATGAGCTGACGTGAATATAGATTCTGATAAGATCCTGCTTATCGTACAATACATAGAAGCAACGGCGTCGCCCCAAAGGTCTACCCTGGATCTCCGGGACCTATCTAGATAAGCATTTGGTCGTCTGAGCCACCAGATCTACTAGGCTCGGTTCACGGCTTGGGTGGTAAACTCTCGCCACTCTGCGACTCCTGCTCCAAGAAGTTGGACCAGAGTTCCGCCAGCGTCTCCTTGTTGGTGTTGCCGTTATCTAGGAATTCCGTGGCTAAGGTCTGGCTGCTAGGCGTACGGTGGACAGGAGTGTTTGGAACTCTCAGCTTGCCAGAGATGCTGGATGCTCCTGGACGCGCCAGACCTGCCTGCTCCCGTTGCTCTATCCCACATTGTCAGCATATATACATATATGGTACCATTTCAGGTCAATGATGTATCCGCCTACCGTCAGTCCAGCCTAGAAGCGCTGCAATAAGTTGCAGGATCTGAAACTTTTTGGGGTCTGATCGGTCGAGAGCAAGGAAGTGCAACAGATGATTCGTCACGATATGTCTGGAGAATTCTGTAAGTGGGAATCCTGTAGCTCCTGAGCTCGCGTGCGGATTATGTTGCGTTTGACATACCGGTCAACATTATCCTCTGGCTTGCCTTTCTTGAGGAACCGCAGGGCCTTTGTCAGGTGGTCGTTTAGCGTTACCGCTTCATGCCGGAGCTTCCCTATCAACAGATTTTTCTCTTTGACCTCTTTTTCGAACGGCCGTACTCGTTTGAGTTCAGTTTGGGCATCTTGGAGAGCCTTATCGGCCTCTGAGGCTTTCTTTTCTGCATCATGAAACGCTTGCTTTAGCTTTTCCAGCTGAGCATCAGAGCTTTCTACTAGCTCACGAAGTTCTTGTTTACGAGCTAAACTTTATTAGCATCTGCGGGTGTCATGTGACGGTGGTCTTTAGCTTACCGTTTTGGAGTTCTTGTAGCGCACGCTGAAGTCCATCCACAATGGCCAATTGGGAATCACGTTCCGCAGCAGTTTTCTCGTAAGCATCTTTGACGGTGGTAAGCTGTTCCTCGAGATCCACAACCTTTTCTCCTAGGTTTTCTCGGACAGACCGCTCCTCCATTGCCAGTACTTCCCAGTTATGCATAGCTTCCTTGGCTTGCTCAAATTCCGATTGCAGATAGTTCTCTTGTTCAAGCAGTTCTTCTTTCTCCTTGAGCCAGTTTTGCTGTGACAGATTTGTACGGTCCCGCAAGGTCGAGAGTTCCCTTAACATCTCGCCGTTCGTTTCCGATAGTTGCTCAACCTCAGTACCTTTAGACTGCAGCCCTTCCCGTAAGCTTGCATTCTGTTCTTCCAGCTCCTCAATCCTTGATCTCGCTTGTGCGATTTCTTCCTATTCGAGGGGTTAGTAAAACTAGAGCAGGTTGGACTTCAGATGGTAAAACACACAGCATCTTCCCGGAGCCTTTCGCCAAGTTGTGATTTGATTGTATTCACTCTTTCCAAGAGTTTCTGGAACTGCGATTCTGCATGGTCCTTCTTGCTTTCGGCATCGTCTAGCTTATCCTGCAGGGCCGCCATGTCTGCCCGATGTTTAGATTGTATCTCCTCCAACGATTTCCGCATATCCGTCACCTCTGCGCGCAAGGTATTTCGATCTCTAACAAGGGCATCAAGCCGTTCGTTCGACTGAAGAACGTCGGAGCCGGGTGACCCATTTTCGTTGTCCGCATGCTCGAGCCTATTTTGAGTGACGGTTGTTCCCTTATTCCCAGTAGTCCCATTTATTGCGTCAGCAGTCGATTCCATCTCATTCTTCACAGCTCCATTCCCTATACCTCTGTCGGTTTCCCCCGTGTTCATATCACCCTACACGTTCGATGATCCTGATTTAGCGCACGCAGGCGTCAACCATGTTCATGCGGGGGCCCTTACAGTTTGTTGCATGGCCTCCAATGTATCGATTGCTTCCCTGTCCAGGTTGGCTTCTTGGCGCTCATCTAATTCCTTGAGCTTAGCGGCCCCCTTGTTCTTCTTCTTGTTCTTTGGTTTTGCGGCTGTTTGTCAATTGTGAGCAGGAACGTCGGGAATCAGTGGGAACCTTAAGAGGCGCGGTTGACGACGGACCTTCGGGCATTTTTCCTTTCTTCCAACTTCCCAGGGGAGGGCAATTTACTCTAGAGTTGCTGCGATGGTCACTGTGCTGGCTTGCGTGTCGTTATGAGGTAGGGGCCATAGCTGTCAACATCGCTAGCGCAGGGAGATTGCTTCCGCGGTCCGCAGCTCTCGCTTAGGTACGCAGAACCACCACGGATACGCAGCGGGACTTCACCTACATACCATAGAATGTCACGCTATTTATCAACTGCGCGCGAAGATTCTTTTGTATAGTCCAGCTTATGAAACCACGCATGCTAATTGTAGTCCCCCATACATTTCAATCGCCGGTTGCTGATTCCAACCACTACGCCCAGAAATACCTAGAATGCCCGCAGTCGCCTGATTTCTCGGATGTACTCGCAATTGCATCAGATCCACGAGCAATATGCCATTTGATAATGTTGCCATATTATACCATGGCTAAGGGTCCGCCCTTGGGGTCTCAGGCGGCAAGTTGTCTTATCCTACGCAGTCTGCCGCCTCCCATATACTGCCCGACATGATCATGTCATTCTTCTAACAAGCGTTGCGCCCCCTCTTCTCGCCATCACATAAAGTCGTCGAGGAAGTCCGGATCCCGGTCTTGGTTGCTGCTCGCCTGGACGTTTTCCTCGCTCATCAGATCATCATAGGCATGTTCTTTCTGCCACTTCAACTGCTCTCGTTCCCTCCGCTCCTGCTTCTCCCTCGAGCACTGCTCCTCTCGTACCTTCCGTTCCTCTTTTTGCTTTTTCTTCAGGTATTCATCCTTCTCCGCCCTGAGGTCGGGGAATTTTTCGACGCGGGTCTTGTTCAGTCGGTTAACAATGGGATTCTCCCGTTGTCGAACATATACCTTGCGGACCAGTTTGGGATTGTGGAAAGAGACCTGGCCAGTTGTCATGGACCCGTCTTTCAGGAGATTCGACCACGGTGTATAGATCACGGTGATGTTGTCCTTCTTATTCCCTGCTCTGCCACTTAGACTATCTCTCATGGATGGGCTTCATGTCCGAGTCACTATTGCTGACCTTCAATCGAATTCGCCTTCGTAAGCTGTGCGCAATCTTCCAAGAGCTGCTCGGGGATGTTATCCCATGTTTCACCTTCCCGGAGGCGGACGTAGACGTGAGCACTTGACAGGTTATCGACATGGAACTAAAGACAACATCATTAAGACATGTGGCTTCATCATAATAGGACAATGAACAAACCCTACGGTAAAAGACATCCGCATGAAGCGTTAGCACGCTCTTTACGAGAAGTGGCCGATCACAGCGCAAGGGTCACGGTACCAGACATCCTGCTCTAACCCATACTTTATGAGGTCCTCATCTGCCCGCAGAAATCGTCAGATTCGAGTATGTTCTCAGATTGGAACATGGCCGTCCTACTCTCAAATTTATCTTTCCCGACATAGATGAAAGCAGAGGGTTGAACGACGTTCGACGTGAAATAGTACACCATTTTGCCCACGACAACTTCCCTCTGGCACGAAAAAAGTCAGCACCAATGTGACCACAACACAGAAATGGCAAGGAGAGCTTTACAATTTCTAGTCGAATTGAAGAATGTGTGGAGACTGGAAAGATTTCTTTGCCAGACCGGCGCGGGGAACAAGAGACAGATTAGTCATGGCTGTATCCATAGCTGGAACTCCGTACGCGCCTCCGCCTCTTCGTCGGTTTCTTTGACAAGCAGAAATCACAGGAATGTCATCTCTCCAGTTAACTACCCCACTGCCCAACATGGCTATGTCATTTCATGGCCGCGGGATGTACTGAACAAGGCTTCTGGATTTTGGATCCCCTCCATCAGGGCCTGCCTCTTTACTCGCTTCTTACATGCCTACCTAGTACGAGGTAGGTAGGTCCGGATATTAGTCCAGATATTAGCACTAGCTGCCAGGTGCACAGTAGCTCTTACTCGATCAACCACTGGCAAAGTCACCCGTCAGTTGCTAAACGCATTGCATTGGCAATGGTAGGTCGGTAATCTACCTATGTTGTCTTAGTGTGTCACGCTGGACTTCAACAGACCGCACTAAGTGGGTGTTTCAGTAAGCCCACAGCAGGGGACATGAGGGCAACACCGATGACCTTTCTCACAATCCCTGGACTTAGCGCGTAATCCTAGAGTTGGTTTGTCAGACTTGATGCCCACAGAGCGCGTCAACTCGTCAGCGGCAAGGGGCTTGGCTGGCTGTCCTGGCCTAGGAAATTCGGCCATTCAAATCAAACATGAAGTTTTAAGTCTAGAAATGAATTGTCAGGACGGAGTGCCCTAGTTGTCACCACAGGCTTACTGTGAGTTGAATCACTCAGTACTTGAGGTCGGGTACCCGGTGATAATAGCGTGATGCCGGCAGGAAAACAGACCTTCATCTTGTGGTGTTTAGACTGATCCTGGCAGCAACCCCCGGGCTAAGCATTTCAGGCTTCGGTTTACACCTAGGGCGGGTTTGACAAGTGGCAGCTATCGGGCGTCGAGGCTGTCTCAAATGATGGATAAATGAGTAGGGAGAAGCAAGAAAGTTACATGAATCATATCAGTAATCATCACTAATGCAACAACGACAAGGAATAGCACGCTTCAGCTTGTAACAGCCACCTATCCTCCATCTTTCAATATGATGTGGAAGGAGATGAAAAGCCAACGTGTCAGTATGGTGATCGGATGCATAGGTATCTTCTGTTCGAAAGGAAGCCCAGATGCAGGGAGGTGGGACTAACTGTGGTTCGCAGCATCAGATATAGACTCGCCCAGGCCATAATTTGCTTCCCCAACAAGGGCAAGCAAGTTGGCAACATGAGCAAATATGGATATGGGCCATCATAGCCTCAGCAGATACCCTGAATCCCAGATTAGCCTAGTGGGCTTAGGTGTCCTGGTGTTTGTTGGATATCAACGTTGTGTCAGCAACTTGGCGAACCTTCGACTGCGTGAAACTAGCTAGCCGAAGCGGCAAGCTGCTGCCGTGGGATTTCTCTCCATGGTCAGTCGGCACAGAATAATACTGCTGAATGGAAAGACGATGCATAGTTTGATATATTGTGCATGTGTTCTCGCCAATGGCATGCTTCAAGGGATCGATGGTACCATGGCTGGCGTTTGCGAGTCGGATGGGAAGATGCATTCGCCAGTGTGTACGTACATCTGGAGGTCTTTTGACTTTTCCAACCGTGAACCTCCCAGAGATGCGAGTCATATCACCTCCTAGCCTAACCTAATACTAGCAGTACTCCAGACCGCCCGACCAATTCGCCTTGCAGCAAACCACCCTAGACCCACCCAGCTCATGCACCGGACCGTACGGACTTGTGGGCGAGTCGTACGTATGTATGGAGCGGTCACGGAGAATTTGAAATTTGAAGTCTGAAGTCTGAAGTCTGAACTCATGGAAGCAGTCCGAATTCTCCAGGCCAACCATCACCCATGGTGGTCCGAGAAGAACTTTCCTGCAGAACTGACTCAGTCGCAATCCCTAGGTACTCGGTACTACCTAGGTATCTACCACTTGTGCCCAGTGGAGGCCCATCCTACATACTCCGTACATCCTTGGTGTCCCAAGCACTTACTTCTTTAGTATCTTCTCCCACCTGTCATTCTTTCCCAAATTAACTAACTCTCCTTTCTCACCTCCATTGTTTCGCCTTTTCCTTTTGATTTCTACCTCCAATCAATCAAATTCCCTAACAGCCGATCACTCATGACTACCCTGGATGATAGACTACCTACTGTACCAACCCGGCTAGTATTAGGTTCTATTTCTTGACCCCATTTACTCCGTAACGAGCGCCCACTGGTGACCCAGCCGTCCACGGAACAGGAATACCCTCGGTTTCTAGATTCGTTCAAGCGCCGGCTGTGCCTAGACGGATTACCCGTAGTTACCGGACGACTACCACCGATCCGTACGTAACCAGTTCCCAATGCTGGCTAGTATCTACCTACCAGCAGGAGCCGCTCGTTTCGGCCAGTTCGCAACCCTACCATCCCTACCTTACCGTGGAGCCCAAATCTGACACTTTTCCCAACGCGAGGAAAACCGTTGCGCCAAGGGCTCAATACTAGACGCTGCTACAGCGGGTGAGCCCGTACGAAACCCCACCTGCCACATGGTCATACAAATCAGAGCAATGGAGGGAAATTAAAGAGGGTGAACGCAAAAGAGAAAGTGAAAATAGGGAGCCCGAAAGCATCCCCACCACTGCAGTTTCTGCCCCCTCTTATGTATCTACATAGTACTGCATACATATAGCATATACAGCACAGCCTGAAGTATTCCAGACGAAATTGTGGACAACCCCATGGAACGGATGCTCCCCTTTTCTTAGGTTCTCAATAGGCACAACGGAAAAAATGAAATTGGATTGGGTTACCAGACAGAATTCGATGGGCTAGAATTGGAATAATTTGATTTGTAAATTACATACGATTGAAAAAACGCTCTTGAATTGCAGGCTGAATCTACCAAGGGCCTATCCAACGATTGGACGGGAGGGTGAAATGCAGTAACTTTTTTTCTCTGAGTCTTAATTTATTTATTTTCTTTTAGAAAAATAAAAGAAAGAAAGAAAGGGGGATAAAAGGGAGAGAAGAAAAGAGAGTGTGAGAGGGGGAGGGACAGTAGAGGGGGGGAAAGGAAATAGAATGAAATAAATACAAAAGGGTAAAAACAGGAAGCACATTCAAACCTGGATGTTCCCCCGGCGCCAGCACGTCCATTCAATTAAAATCATTAATCCGTTATTCCATGCTCAGATAATTACTTTAAAGGTATTAGTCCCATTTAGATATTTTTAATATTATTGAATGATTAGTATTATTGTCCCTTGTAAGAGACTCGATCCACGATTGCCCACCAAACCCCCTACTCCACCTGGATAATGTTAAATGGGGAAGGTCGGAGCTTGCTAAAGACAGTTCGCCAAAAAAAAATTTTTCTTGATGAAAAGGTCAGGGATCATTCTATTTCAACCCCTTTCTCCCACTGTCCTCAATCTGGCTTGCCCTGTCTAAGCATCGAGCATTCTGCAATACCCCCGGGACTCTTTTATCTTCATTTCTTAATACAGCAATCCTCCAGGAACCCTGCGTATTCTGAAGTACAATAAATTGCTACTCCAGATGGCCGACTCTGCATCCTCTCCCGAAGTGCGAACCGCCCTAGATCGCGCCAGAGATAATCAAGGTGACGCTGGCACGGCGGCTATCCTCGAGGCTGCCGTCGGGAAGCTATGGGAGCGGATCAAAAATGAGCCGGAGTACGTGCTCAATCGCGAGGAGTTCGCCTTGTTTAACTACTTCATCTATCGTTATGGGAAGCAGCCAGAGGGCCGAAGAGCAGTGGAGCAGTTTTGGAACCATTATCGCCCAGATCACTCAGCCTCCAACGGAAGCAAGACTTAGTGATCGTCGCCTCATCATCAACTGTCATCTATACGCTCACCCCGTCTTCGGGCTCAAGGCTCAAAAAGAACTGCGGGCGTCGGGCCCTGATTGATCTAGACAATTGGATCAAGCAGGAACAAGCAGAGCCTTGCTCAGCAACATCCGCTCAGCAACTATCCGTTCATGACCTCTTCGGTCTGCCAAGGCAAACAAGAAATTGAAATGTGGCAGGAAGACGATGGGTTTATCACACGAGAGTGAGCGCTTGCATATGGGGCTCTCCAGGGTACGCGGGCTCGAGGAATACCTGTCATATCTTATGTCATGGTATGCTGTCAAGAGGATTGATCACGCATTTCGATTCTCGTGTCCGACCTGGTTGGTCCGATAACCGAGCGGGCGAGAACACTCGGGTATAGTCGTCTCCAAATGTACCCATTTAAGATGCCTGGTCTGGTGAAAAGGGCCAATCAAAAAAAGAATGACACTTTCTTTTTTGTTTTCTTTTATCATTCTCTTTTCTTTTCTTTCTCTGTTATCTTTAAGAGTTCATGTTTTCGTTGAGATTTCCCGATACAATCACGGTCTTTCTTGCTGTTCCGATTTGTCCTGCCATTCCTACATATCTCTTCAATCATTCAATATCCCACCTTCCAACAGGCCATGGGCTCATTTCTTAATGCATCGTTCCATTACCACCGAGTCGAAGTGGGATCATTATCATTATGATCATCATCGGCACGAAAACCCCCACCCTTCTCTCAGGGCCCCGCACTCGACCTTCTACTCTGGAGGATTTCCAGGTTACCCCGCTGACCTATTAGCTGAGTTGTTCACGTACATAGTCTCAGTGCTGCCCTACACCATGGGATACGCGAAGGGCTAGCCATACCCATACACATCTTCTTAAAGTGGGGCAACCAAACCAAGCTACTACTACCTACGACCATATTAATTGAGTATGAGGTGGGAAAGCTCACACCTTACGAGGCACGTTGTACGTCCCTCGGGTTACATTAGGGACTCGGAATCGGATTGCGACATAGTTGTCGGGTACGGGCTAGGTACTTCGGGTGTACCGGATAGTAGTTACGTACTTTTGTATACATCCATGACACTAAAGAGGCTCCAGCGTACGATGGACATGCAGCTACACTTTAGATCCACTATAATTCTGCACGAGGCCAAAAACACAGAAGTCCTTAAGGCTGCAACCGCAAGCCAATGATGGCAGTCTATCATGTAGCTATATTCTTAGTAAGAATCACGTGGCTGGAAGTCAAGGTACTAGGACGTTGCCTTCTGAAGTGGTAAGTAGTGGCACTTTCTGCCAGTATCTACCTAGTAGGTATTGGGTGTATCCGATGCTTGCGACTCTCGGACGGGCACCAAGCACACTAGTAGCTCGGGTAGGTGGGGCGGGGAGCGGCAACTGGGAAAGGCCGAAAATCGAACAGGAACCTTGTCCAGGTTGCCCGCATCCAAATCGGGTTCCCGCACGGATATGGTTCCGCAGGCCTTCTTATTGGATGATGCTGTGGAGTCTGGATCTAATTTCACATACCTAGGTAGTATTATTAGTACTATATATCAGCGGAGTACCTCCAGCTACCACGGCCCTATCTAGTACCTATCTCTAAATAACTATCCATAACCTTACGCCACTACTAGAATGCATGGAACTAAGAGCTATAGGTGAACAATGGGAGTTGTCTTTTCAACCTTCTCGTCCTCCATACTGATAAGTATCAGGATAGAACATAGGAGTGCAAAGCCAAAGATGTAGCTGAGCGCTCAAATTATAAACAGAGTCAAAAAGAAGGGGAGACATTAGCAGGCAACACAAGCTTTGTTATTAATCTAGCAGGATACAAAGCCATTAGCATACCTACTCATCGTGCCTCTTTTTGACCTGGCCAGTTATAGGAAGTACATAACATGTTAGATCAATTCCAGGCAAAGAGAAAGCCTTGGGCTTTGCTTGAACTACTGACCTTATATGTCTAGCAGGAATCAAGAATTATATACACAAGAAAAACTTTTTCGAACTACACCTCCACTGAAATAATTTTAAATAATACGATAGACTATACCCCCAAAAACACACGAAAATAGATCAATATATGAAACTTACGTATCTTAGAATCTCAATTACAATTACTACCCAGATGATAAAAATAGCATAATTGAAGCCCATAAGAATGATCTGTTTCCAACTAAGACCTACGTCCTACAAGAATCTCCTATAATCACAGCTTTGCTTGCATGTTTAGCTAGTTGATTGAGAAGAACCATACCAGACTACTTACTGTTAGAATTACAGTCCCATCCGAGATCTTCCTGAACAATGGTCTGGTTGAGATGAGAGATGGGGAAAGATATCCAGCCCAACCGACTTATCTACTACAATAACCGTCGCTGTATTGAGCATAATTTTACTCAGTTATAACAGTATTGATGCCTTCGGATGAGCTCTCACATCTTGGAGCTCCGGAAAAAATGTGAAGAAGGCAATATTTGCAACACTCAACAAATGCATCACGAAGCATAGACGATGGCAGCGAATAACGATGGCCTGACTTGTTAAGAGCTGCCCCTACCATGCTTGTAAAGAGTGCCCCGATCACACTAGTAAAACTGATAGAGAAACAAACAATAAGCTTTCAAGACGCCGTGAGATGGTGAGAGAGAAAGAGACCAACATCCCAGTCGTTAAAACAGAACTATGCACCCTGAGTGTCCGGAGAGAACGTCCACTATGATGAAGGTTAATATGTGGCTACCCATAATGGAAGTGAAGAAAACCACTGAGAAGCACCCAGGATCTCTCTGCCAAACGTTCCCCACAGTATACTTCCGGTTTTCGCTATGCTATGTGTTTGAGCGTAGCGACGTTTAGACTCACCAATGACGAGCCGCGTATATAGTAGGTGGTCAGACGCTCGACTCCCACGATTACGGCAACACCACTGCACAACGTTAGCCTAGACGGGGCCATGGGGATTCCTTCAAGGCAGGAGATCCCATGGCCAGAGCCCTAGTATAGCTAGCACTTTGGTAAAGGCAAGTATTCCAAACAATATGGTATCCGTTATCATGACTGGCTTCGTTAAAACTCCGCATGCGTGTTACATTGTGTGAGACGATGTCGACTCACTCATTCCAGCTTGCCTGGGCCAAGATCAGCACTTGTTGAGTGGCAATTGTTGGAAGCTTCACACCACCAAGCCAATGTTTTGTATTGCACCTCCAATCAATTTCTTTTCTAAAAGGATCTTCTCCCTCGCGAACCGGCTGTGGTTGAGAAGCGACGGAGGGAGCCTGGTTCGCTTTCGTCGCAAGTCCCGTCCCATTCTCATGCAGTTGTGAGGTATCAGCGACGGGGCGCCTTTGCAAAATGTCCCATGCCATAACGGGGCCAGTGCACAATTAACTCCGACCTTTAAATCGGAAGAAAGCCTTGGGAATAATATCCGCAGCATCAAGCCAAAAGCATCATGATAAACAGTAGGCAGAGGCCGGTGGCAGGGCAAGGCAGAAACAGGAAGACACCACCTGTACTAAGGACAGTCATACAACAGGCGAAGAAAACCATGCCGCAGCAAAAGTAGGATCCACGGCTTCCCCATAGGTCCGCATTGCATGCAGTGATCCGGCAATATTGCCCAGCCATTTGCTTATCAACTGCGGCCTTCTATTTCGATGCCATCTACAGTGAAATATGATGTGCAAAAAAAAAATATAAGCCGGCAACATCAGTCAGTATGGATCACCGACGCCGTTGTCCATGGGTGGATGAGGACGAACTCTATGTAATGATCTGAGGGGTGGGGTAGAGAGAAGTGACCGATCAAGCCCATAATACATTATGGAATCAAAGTATACAACTAGGCTATTTATACAAAAGCAACTGCTCTATAGCTCGCAACTGTCTATTTGTTTGCCGGGGAATCAGGGTGTATCAGCTGGTTTGTATCTGGTGAGGGAATGTCACTACTGAGCACATCTGCTGGCGGATCTAGACATAGTTAGCAACTCTGCCGAAAATAAATTTTCGGTGTATATTCGACTCACCAGTACGAGAAAAGGTTTTTCTTTGTGCAATATCCACCTGCTTCACTTTGCCCGACTCAACATCCTCTCTCGTCATACTAAGGAAATTCTTTGGCAGACCCATAGAGGAAAGAAAATCAACACTTTCTTTCCATTCCGTCTCTTTCCTGCTACTATCCCACTTCAGCTCCTCGCCCATCAGATCAATAATGTTAGGAAGGGCTTCGAGTGCTGCTTCAGCATTCAGGAATGCCAAGCGAGTTCTGCGAGCAATGACATCGGTGGCTGTCTGTGCGTATTCATGGCGCACAGCATAGCGAATCTCACCGTCAATGAATGGGTATAGTGCGGAAATACGCTGACCTCGGACAGGGAAACGTGCATTTGTCGGCGAAGACAAAGCGGCAACCTGCCAGGCTCGGTCTCCATATGACTCTGTTAAGTGCTTAGCCACATCTACCTCCAGGCCGAAATGTTGGATAAGGTTGATAAACAGGGTTTTGGAGAAGCCATGGGCTCCAATCAGGCGGACCTGGTGGGTTTGACAAGATCCATCAAGAACAGCGCCGTCAGAGACCAGGCCGCTTCCCCCGACTCCACTGATATCAGGGGCGCCAGACACTCCACGCGGCTTGATATTGAAGACGTCGATGGCTTCATCTACTGCTTCTTCGGCCATCTGTCGGTAGGTAGTCCACTTGCCGCCAGCGCAGGTCAAAAGTCCGGACGCGGACACAGAGATGAGGTGATTGCGAACCAGGGCCTCGGAACTCTTCACCTTGGGATCACGCACCAGAGGGCGAATTCCGGCCCAGGCAGCGAGCACATCACTTCGATCAATATTGATGTCCGGGGCTAAATAGTTGCGGACTTCTGAGAGAATCCAATTGATATCTTTCTCAGAAGGCTGTGGTTGTGGTGTGATCTCGGTCGGCTCATCTGTCGTTCCAGCAATGGTGTTTCCTTGCCAGGGGAGGAAGAAAATAACACGGCCGTCCGATGTAGATGGGTCAATGAGGCCCATATCCGAAGGGCTGTAGTAGCCGGGAAGGATCACATGGACGCCGGAGCTTGGGGCCACGATTTCTTTTACGTCAGGTTCGTCCATCTTTCTGATCGAGTCAGTGAAGGGCCCAGTTGCATTTATAATTCCCTTTGCCTTGATTGTAAACTCCTCAACCTCCTGGCCATCTCTTCCAGGAATTAGGTCTTTGAGCCGAGCACCGTTCAGTTTCCCGGACGCATCCTTCGTTAGACCAGTGACCTGCATGTGGTTGACAACGGTAGCTCCATAGAGCGCAGCTGTCATCGCGAGAGAAACGTTCATCCGAGAGTCGTTGTGAGCACCATCTATATATACACCGTTAGCGACGGGTAACCCAACTGGCTGAAAGGGGATTATTTATTACACACCATAGTATACCATAGCACCGATCAAGTTGTCCTTTCTCAACATGGGGAAAGCATCAATGGCCTTGCTCTTGGTCAGGAAATAAGAGCTCTCAATTCCCTCAGAGCCAGCCAGATAGTCATAAAATTTGGTTCCCGCCCAGAAATAAGGGGCATGCCACCACTTCTGCAGCGGCACCATGATAGGGAGCCAGCTGGAAAGATGTGGGGCAGTGTTCAAAAAGTACTTTCGCTCCCTCAAGGCCTCCTTCACCAGCTTGTATCT
>KV907493.1:3074963-3093988 GCA_001990825.1 Aspergillus carbonarius ITEM 5010
ATTTTTTTTACTCGTTCTCAGCCCAGCAGTTTTATAAGATCAACCCATCATTAATCACTACACTGTCTATGTAAACCCCAATCCCCAAAGCCCGAGGCAATACAGTTGAAACTTTTTCTTAGACCAAGGTGCACGATTACTGTTGCTTGAGTTTTGCCCTTTGGCTAACCTGTTGGTATCCTTCCCTCAACTCGCTACCATCTTGTTCGGATTAAGATGAAGCGCTTATAATGGGGCATGGTTCAGCGGTATATAGCGTCGATGAGCCCGGTTGATTTCCCGCAAGTCCATTCTTCAGTTTTGTCCCGTTTGTTTGGTGATCTAGAATATCACCCTATCGGCCGACTGGACGAAATGCACATATCACAGCGACAAGATAACGGAACCTTAGCGTTATTTTTTTTACGTCGAACTCTTGGGCATCATTGGTCGGGACGTTTATGTTTCGCTGAAGTTGATGTTGTAACTTCCTACCCCCGTAACAGATCAGTCTCAAACCCTTGGATACATGACCTTGGCTGGCACACTTATTAAAATATCAACATAGCCCCGAGATTGCTATAGCGCTATAGCCCGTTTAGTAGAACAATGATACACTGTTTTCCAGGAGAGTGGCAGAGAGCCATGGCGATATCACACCACTGCGAACGACAAACTACAGTAGACAACGTAATCACCCCAAAGTAAACAATAGCTTAGCAACCAAGATTTGCCAACTTTTACTTCCACGATACCATCATTTCCAGATACTTTATCCTTCACAGCAGGGCATGGAAATGTTCGTGGAGAGTCAGATTGCAATGGCCATGTCAGAGCTTCCCTACAGCCCGGCATTTGTTGCATAGAGCGTTGCTTCCTTACAGAGTATAACATGGTAAAGCTGACTGCGAGGACGGTAGCTAGGACTCAGCTTGTATTTTGCGCTTTCGAGTAGGTGATGCCGTAGCCTCATGAGTAGTTGGTACTGCAGTGAGATCCGTTATTTTGCTTAATCAAGCTGGCCATGTCTCATTACCTACAGTTGTGCTTCAATTCTGGCTTCTACCCCCCCATGTCTTGCCATGGGATGCGCATGGACACGAAAGGAAATTCCAATCTAGAAGGGTTGACTTATCGTTATAGTACACCAAGGTTCATTGGCTACTTGGCTTTTCCTGCTTCGCAACGGGGATTCGCACCAGTGTGGCGGGTATAGGAGAGCAATCTGGCGCTTTTCGAACTGTAGAATTTGATCTGTGCTCTGTCGGGAATTCCAGACCCGCCGCTTTCGCTTTGAAGGAGCAAGATATCAGCATCTATTGACGGGAAGGCTTCTCGAGAAGAGAGCAAACTTACTCGAGGCCATGCTGATCGCCCGCAGTACATTATCCCAATTCGCAAGAACATAAGCAATAGCTAAAGTCGATAGGAAAAATTATCAGGACAACTCCATCCGGGGTCATGGTTGTCGACAAACCTTCTGTGCCGTCTTTGAGTGTCCCGATTTTGCCCTGCAAAGCCTGCATCTGCGATGCGAGTGCTTCACTCATATCACAGAGCTGCCTCAAGTTGTCCAATTCGGCCCTTTTTGATGCGATGCGAGTTGCCAGGATGGAGGACTGCTGTTGAGTGATGCTAGATTGCTGATTCGGCAGCCGGGATGAGGATGCTGAAGCTCCTGGAGGGAACATGGCAGTAGGACGAGACATATATGCCATGGCTTGAAAGATATCACCACAGGCAGAGTGGTATGTAGAGCCCTTAGAGTGCACGGCAGTTAACGTCCCTATAGTTGGAGCTAGTGGACGCAGTGGATAAATCGAGTATAGGGTATAGCATCGAAATCGGGATTGATGGAAAGGTGGTGGTGTTAAAGCGCTGTCTGGGAACAGATGCAGTGAAGCAGTTGATGTATCTAGGTAGGCATCATCAAGCGTCGCAGACCGCCGCAGGCCCGCTAGTCCTAATTGGGGCAAATATCAACAACCTTAACCATGTTTGTTATCTCGGGGCACCCACTCACATCTGTTTATACTGGCCCCGACAAAGTGGACCACAAAAAACCCTCATTGTTTATCATTGCAGACCTATCGAACACTTTTGACGCGGGCTTCTCTCGCTCTGTGGAAACCGGGTGAGTGGCTGCCTACAGTAAACCGAGACGGGACGGGCAGCCAGTGTTGCCTCCTTATGCAGGGTATGGCTCGCTTGAATGAATCATCAACACCAACCGAGCATATTGAGGCTCGTAAGTATCACCTAAAAGACTTAAAGCGCATTTTTGAAGCTAACATACACCTATATCAGTGAAACGGCGATTTGTGCGACAAAACCGTGAGATCGCCCGGGTAAACTCCATACAGTCTCTTCGCATCCGCAGCCTTGAAGCTGAAGTTTCTCATCTTCTCTCCGAAAATGTTTCGCTTAGAGAGCAGGTCATAAGCCTTAGTCAAGATATAGAGAGATATGAGGCTGTCCGGTTGCTCCAGGATGGAGTTTACGACATCAAGACAAGACTAGATAACAAGTTGGCTGAGCTGAATAACTTGGTGGCTGACCTGGGAGCACTTCCACGCAGACTCCGTAACAAACTAACAGAGAAACCACTATCTGCAGATCGTACCCGACCAATCTCAGATTGGAGGCTCAAGTCCACCGATGACGAGCTGCACGTCGGGCAAGACGAGGATGGGAGGCTTCCAGTTATCCTGGAAGGCAAATACTACCCCAGAAGGAGCCTGGAGTAAGCAATCATAACTGCGAGTCTTATATATTGTTTCTCACTATCGATAGGGCTCAAGGGCTGCAGGACATAGGAGATAACGGTACTGACATTTTGCGTTCTCCCGACTTTGAAGAGCCTGTGGCCATGCAGCCAGGCGCGGAGGATGACGGCTGCTTTCCGAATGAGTCTCACGCTATCAAGGACGATCAGTCTCTGAGCTACGAAACACACATATCGGCTGACGATGATGCTTTTTTGCCTCCCACACTCGAGACTAGGAGAAGGAAAAAAGCCAATATCACACCAATGGATATAGAGTTTAAGGCGGATCCTGTGCCATCCCCGATACGAGACGACTCAGAAACTAGAATGAATCCTGGGACCAAGCGCAAGTTTTCCGTACATCACGGCGATAGGTTAGAGTCGACACCGACTCACACTGACAGTCTACTACCAAATCTGCAATCTCCCTTACCAGTGAGCAGGGCCGGGCATTCACTATCGCCTGGTAGTGAGGGTACACCATCAAGAGGAAAGGTCCAGCCATCGGGGGAAGGGACTATAAACTATAGACCAGCGAAAAGAAAAGCACTGGAGCATAGTACGTCGCATATTATCTTGATATGAGGGTACTGATAGCTGATGAGGAGACAGGAAGCACTAATATTAGCATTCTCTCCCCTACGAAAGAAAATGCTGCAGTGGCACAAGAGCCGACTGATAAGGACACTACATCACTGTTAACGGGTGAGAGGGGCGGCAAGGGCGGGTTATCGCCGATATCACTTAAAGTGGATATAATTAGTGCGCAGTCGAGGCGGAAGTCTGTATCTGAACAGTATCCACTCGATCAACCCACAGACGACGAGGAACATAAAGATGACCTCATCCAAGAATCAAGAGTGCCCGAAATAAAGACCGGTACGCAATCACCATCGGGGCCAACGAACCGAAGCGACTCAAGAACACCGAATTATGTGCCCTCTGAGCCAGTGAGGCCCGCGAGACGCCAAAGAGCCATTGTAAGCTACGCAGAACCGAACCTGCGAGACAAAATGCGACGTCCTACGAACGAATTAATAGCAGCAGTTGGTGAACGGCCAAGACGTATATCTGGTTCTCTGAAAGCACAATCGGATACGAAGGATGATGAAGATCTACGCAACAATGAAAAGTGGAATGCTCGAAAACCGCGAAATTCCGATTCTACAAGCAAAGTATCCAAATTACGGACGGTAGCAACGCCCACCAATCTTTCTACACAGAAGATCAATGTTTCCCAGAGAAAACGCAAGTCGTCTCCGCCAAGCGAATTTGATAACACAGCACCCCAAGGACTCACCGAAGGGACAACTGGGGCGCAAACCCGTCAGTGGCTAGTTAAGGAAGGCAAGGTCGAGGAACCAAAAGGTGCAGATGATTATACCGAGACGCAGCCGCCGTGGAAGGCAGGCAGTAGTACAGGGAATCCCCCAGTTAATGCGTGCAAAGCAAGACAGTATACAGGCCGGCAGTCTAGACGACATTCCTCGCATCCTGAGTCTTCCGGGCAAGACAAATGTCAGGCAGCAGATAAAAACATTAGGAGCATAAAAAGCCAAGATGCCTCTCCATCAGAGGCTCGAGCGAAGAATTCAGCTCCCACAAAGATCCTTGAGGAATTGGCGATCCTAAACCCTCTGGCACAGAAACCAACAGAGAGCTCCAACATACACTCGTCTACTACGACTCTGACGGATGCAGGACAATCAAGGCGCGGGCAGCGTGCTGCAGCTGCAGCGGCTAGGAGGAAAAGCATGATGTTGTGAAATATGATTTCATAGAAGACAATCGACGCCCACATTAGCCCAGGCACCCATAGATCACAACAGGAACCTTAATTAGTTAAATTTGCCTTCGATTAGATATTGATGGGTAAATTCTCTGTATCACCATCCAAAAGTTGGTCCCCGGTATGGATCTGATGTGCCCCAAATATTGGCACTGTCTATATTTTTTTTCCCATGCGGAGTGCTATGACAGCCCAATGTTATCCAAGGAAGCCCGCAATACAAGGCCGGACAAGCCGTGATAACGGACTCCGCCGGTCAGTACTGGATATTGTATCTCCACCTGAGTACGAGACTCAAGAGTTCAAGTTCCGCAGGATGGAACACGTCGCCTGCGAAAGAGATTAACATCATCATCACTGCAAATCGCAGTAGTGACCTTAGACTTTAGAGCTTGCAGGTCAATCGCAACCTCAGTCCACACAAAAAAAGCTTGAGGATTTTCAGCGACCCTTTGCGGTTTTAGGCATCTTCTCGTAGGCATTTGGGCTTGGCTTTCGCTTCGCTTTTTTCGCATGGGGATGGGCTGCTTGTTTTGTTCCTGGTGAAGCCCTTTGGTCACAAGGGATATGATTGTCGCTTGGATTTATAGGCCGACGGTTACCCGTCCTTCTATGGCAGCCCAATTCGTTGTCGCTATCCGTATCAGAATCGGGCGTACTGGAGTCTGAGGATTCTGATTCTGAGCTACTGTCGCCAATAGGCCGGTTTTTGTGGTAAATACAGCACACTGCCCCATGAGCGATTCCACAGTATACGTTAGCCTAAATCAAAACTACAATTCATCACGCATTAATCTTACCTTTGGAGCTTTTCTTCCCCATTCCTTCGTTATCTATGACATCTTCACTCCACCGTATGTGCCGGGATGTGCTCTCGTCCTGGTTAAATGTACTAGCAGCAGGCCCATCATCTGCTCTTAACCTCAAGGTGGCTGAGACAGGAACAGCTGACGGATTGTTGGGATGCCTCTCGGCCGATTGAATTTGAGAATTACTTGCTGCCTCTGACGGGACCTGACGAGTCCGGGACATGACTGTAGGCCGCGATTCGTACGCCACTCAGAAGACGAAGAAAACTGCTAGTTGTTATCTGGAAGGATTTTCAGAGGTAGCAGTGAGAATGATATGTTGTATGTAGTTGTTTGACTTGTTAACCGTGTAACTGGAAGGGTTGTGATATATCTTGTCACAAAGCCGCTGGCGTGTCTCACCGCCTTTAAGGGAATGCATTGTGGTTCCCTAAATTAACCACGGGAATGCTGCTAGTAGGTTTTATTAGCCCAATTGTTACATAGACCAGCACATTTCCAGTTTGTATTGCATCTTCTCGCCATTCTTCGAACCTCCTAGCGTAGCCTCTCTCAATTTCTGATTAGAGCCTACTCCTTCCGTTGCAATGGGTGTATATAATCTCGAACACTGAAACGGGCTGCCACTGTATCCTACCAGGAGCGAATGCACGGGCAAATGCTTGATGTGATTTGGCACGTCCGTCTGAAAGTTCCAAGATTGTTTTTACATAGGGTTCACATTGTAGAGAACATCGAAGGTCGAGAAAAGAAAAGCCGCCAATGACGACCAAAAGACAAATGCGTCCTGAAGCCAGTGTTTGAAATGGTGATCCGTTTCAAAATTAGAGTCCATGACAGGACCAGCCATCAAACCAGGCACTTCTGGAAAAGGCCCTGGACCCCTTCCTATAAGCTATGGCATCGGAAGTTGGAAGCGGAATCTCAGCGCAATTCCTTGTCTAGTTATAGCTCATCCTCTTGATCCATCTCAGATGGCTTCAATAGACCTCCTACCCTCATTGCACGGTCTCGTTCGGCAGCTTTAGCATCTCGCAACGCTTGCTCTCGTTCTTCCGCATACAAGTCTGCATTGTCATCAGAGAACTCCTTCAGTGATATCAAGAAATCACGCAGGTGAGTCTTGAACTTGTTGAAGTCATCATTGAAAGTAAAAAGACCGATGATGAATTGTTTGATTTGAATTCTGGAAGGCGTTAGTCCACTTTTCATACTCCTTTACTACTTGGGAATTGCCATTCCCGGATAGGACCTACTCCTGAAGATTTTTGAAAGCGTTTTGTAGGAGATTCGCAACATATTCTTGCAAGAAATCTTTGTTGGATGTCCCCAAGGGAGCCTGTTCAGGGGAATAGATAGGATCCTGCACTTTGCCAGACTCGATAAAGTAGAACATGCGCGATAACAGCATGGCCTGCGACTTGAATCCTGTTGTAACTTAAGTCAGCACGAGCTTATTTGTACCAAGTAAAGAATTGCGCACCCGCTTTGTGATCACTGTCCGTAAGGACGAAAAATACATCCTGCAAGATGGGAATGTAAAATTGTCGGAAGAAGATATTTGAGGTTTGGGCATCAGTGTCTGCCATGTTGTTCATTAGTTCGAGGCACATTGTGAGACCCGTGTTTTCGACTTCGCGATTGTCGTGCTTGCTAGCCCACATGCAGGAATCAATAACAAATTTGAACTGCGTAGCATCGAGCTTGAGCAACGCCGGGAAACAGTATAAATTGATTGCCTGGATCAACTTAAAGAACTGGACACGGTGCTCAGGATATTCATGAAAGTCTTTGTTGATCATCTCCAATGTGCATTCGAAGACGCTTTCCATAATCAGGGGAACCTTGTCTTCCATCAGGTTCTGAGAAATCCTGGTTAGCTTCCAGCTCGAAGTTTACAGGTGAGGCCGGCCAGTGGGGGTTTGCGTACATGCAACTTGTGGATTATTGTCGTCATAACGTTCAGGACTTCTGCCTCCCGCGCATCGGGAACATTGCGATTGTAATCAACAAGAACGGCCTCCAGTAATGGAGGGACCATGTTAGCATTAACCATCTCCAGGTCATCAGCTTTCTGCACATAAGTGTCGATGAGTTTGAGTATCTCTTTCTTGATTGTCCGGAGCCCCCTAACTTTTGGGGTCTTTGTTGCAATGTTGCCTATCGAACAGTTAGAAAGTTTATGACCCGGTACCCATAGTATTCGCAGTAGTCAAAGGGAAAGAAATTGACAAGGCAAAACAAGGCAAGGAAGGGCCTCATAGGAGTATGTCATTACCATCATGCGCAACAGCATCACTGATAAGCTGGCTGGATGCACGAAACATGTTCAGCATGTCGTGATAAATCCGTCCGAGCTGAGAGTAAAAGTAAGTGCCGATTGAGGAACATGCTGCAACGTTCGTTTTCATGATATTTCCGATAATCTTTATCGTCTCACCATCCTGGAGAATGGCGGGGTTTTGATTAGCCTGTACTATGATAGCATCCCAAGCGGAGTTAGGCAATGACATCAGATTCTCAATCAATCGATCCTGGAGACCTTTCTGGCCTTGTGCCGAGATCATATAACCGCAGGCTTCGTAAAATGTGTGGACCTGCTGAGGGGATAGGTCACAAGTGATCTTCCTCATGTTCCGGACAATTTCCTCGATAAATGGCTCGTTCTCTCCTGGCTGAAGCGCGACAAAATGCCGCCTGCACTTGTTCGCAATCTTGATGAACGTATCGCAAGCCATATCCTGGACACCTGGGTTGAATTAGAAGAAATGCATCACTCTGAAAGGCGAGGAACTTACCTTCGTGCGTCTCATGCATAAACTCGAAAAGCTTGTTAACAACGGTTTTCAAAAATTTCCAGTGGGCTTTCAAAAACCTCGGGTACTGTCCCACGATGTACATGATATTACTAGCGACGACGGCTTTGTTATCCTTTCCGCGCTTCATCTCGGTGAGACCAAGGAGATCCTTAATGACATTGACAAGGAACCGCTTTTCGGTCTCTTCGTTCATGGCTCCAGAGATCGAACCAATCGCCCAGCAGAGAGTATTACAATTGGCCCAAGACCACTCAGACCCGTCAACCTGTTTGGCTAGCTTTTCGATCATAATATTTTCCGTATCGATGACATCGAGGTGTGTTAGATAGACAAGACATTCACGTATTGTCTTGTAAAGCTGGATGGTGTCGCTTTCCTTGACGAATTCGCGAACAATTTCGCCTTCATCATTCTCAACGATCAGGACCTCCTCAGGGCGGACCATCTTCTCAATCATGACCGTACGCAAGCTTGACAGAACCTCTTCGTATTTGTGTTTTCGAAGAGGGTAGTTGGCCAATGTGCTGGGGTGCGGTGCACCTCCGTTCGACAGACCGCTAACACCCATGCTCACTAGAGGGTTAATGTCTGTGATTGGAAGCTGCTGCATCTCTTCATACAATTCTTGCACTAGCCGTGTCCAATATTCTAGGCAAATTTTGAAGACTTCCCTATCATCAATCTGACTGATACGAATAAGGTAGAAATGGGCGTGTGTAAGATAGTCGCGATTAGGTAGTTTCTCGACGAGCTGACCGGGTTAGTACGACAATATTTTCATATGTAAATTAGGTAAGATACGCCGGGGTGACTCACATTGAGGTGAGCACTAAAGAAGCTGCAGAGGAACAGTGCCAGATTGAGCACGAATTCTTGGTCTCTCGAGTTGCTCTTGGCATAAGTTTGTTTCAAATCCATCGATAACGGAATGATTCTCGAGACTACAGTCAGCGTCTCCGTGAACATATGAACCAGTCTTTCATCGTAGTTGTAGGGGTTGCCAATTTGTAACCCGCCGATCTCTGTGAGGCACTTAAGCGTAACATTTCTGAATTCAGGAACATCCAGAAACCGCGTTAGCAGAGTGTTTATAATGGGAGTTTCGAAGATATATCCCAAGGGAATCCAGTTCAAGAAACGAAGCAGGGTCTCCAGTGTAGCTTTGATAAGACTTGGTTGGTTCGCCGTGTTCAGAACCTCGGAACACAGTTGAAAAATGGATGAAAACTCTTGTGTCATGGAGGTCTTCAGATTCCTCGCTTTCACAGAGGTCATTTGATCCTGAGAGAAGTCAAATACTTCTTCGGACAGTAGACGAAGAATTGCCATATTGTTTTCGCAGATGGATAGGCTCGTGTGGCACGACGAAATGATTTCGTTAATGAAGGTTGGCCAATTATGTGGCCACTCCTGCTTCAAGATCGAAACAAGAACCAGATTGAGCTTGTTGAGAAAAGCCCGTTCACTCCTTAGCTTATCCTCTGACTTCGAGTTTTCAATGATGAAATTGACGATGAAATTCCGAATGCCTGAGAATGTTAGAATAATTTAACAGCCAGTGTCATTGAGATTGTATTACCTAGGCATTGTTCCCTCGGTAAGACCTTCCATCGCGTCATAATCACATCGTCAAGAACCTGAAGGGCAAGATCTAAAATTATCAGCGGACATCCGATTAGAACATGCAACGTGGTGGTGTCTCCCACATTTGGTCTGTGGATATGTCGATTCTTGCAAGATGTTTCCCACAATTAGCCAGGCATCTGGGTTTTGCTTGAACTACTCATCGAATAAAAGTCAGAGCTATGCCGATTGGATTGATGCAACTCCGTTACTCACCTCTGTCAGGGTCTGCTGAGCTTGCTTTTGCTGTGAACCAGATTCTCAGGTTAGTCTCTAATCCGAGTTTTATCTCCATAGAGAGCCAAAAGTTAAAAATGAAACGACCTATTTCTTGCGACATACCAGGTCTCCCTTGCCCTCATAGAAGGCCCGGACAGTGTTGTCCAACTCCTGTATGGAAACAGACATTCCGCTCCAGAGGCTGACGATACGGTATTCTGCACACCTCGGCCTTCAATAGACGGTGTAAGCAGGCGAGATCTGAAAACGACTCGATGGGGTCTAGAGAAGGCCGTAGATATTGGAAGTTGTAGCAGAAAGAGTAGGTGGGCAGAATGTATGGTGGGGTAAGAGGCTTTCTTGGAGGGGTTAGTCGGAGGTCGGGTGAGCTTGTAGCAAACTTCTGCTTGAAGATGCACCAGTCTTCGAGAGGCAGAAGTCAAAGTGGGGTAGGACACCTGTGATTTAGGACGTGAGTTCTGGCTCTGGGATATGGATAATTCTGGAAAACCAGGTACTACGGAGTACTGGCGGTGAGAACAACGCGTCTCAGGTTGTTGGCACTACTCTATCGGGCCGGTGCGATGTATCTCCAGCTTAGATTAGTCATCAGCGAGAGTAGTTCGCTGGCCTATGGAAAATTGATATCACTGGTAATATGCCACTTAGTAGTGTATGGAGTAGAACACTTTTTGTAGGATACGATAACTAGATAAACATGTTCGCATCTATTGAACCGTATAACCGCTAGGGTCTTTGCAGATATTGAGAGATCCAACCCTAGAAATGCTCGTTAGCTCATAGTTGAATTAATACGGAGTACTTCCTCACTAATTTCTTATAACCCACTCTAAAATCAGATGTATAAGTGAAAAAGTCCCTGTTGATAGAGAAGGCAGCAAAGGGCTTCTTCTGTTACTATTGGATTGCCTCCCTTCACACGCACCTTGGAGTATATCTGCTAGCCTGGAATATATCTTTATATTATGGATTTGAGATTTTGTCCCAGGCCTATCACATTGTGACTGTTGTTCAAGTGCAGGATATAGGGTTCTATAGTAGTAACTCAACCAGCTTGGTACCTTGATTGTGTGTTATGTATGATGCGACTCCTGGGTAGGGCCCTCACCGCTTTAGTCTTATACCTTAGGCTCTCGAGCATGATTCAAACTACTATATACTATATACTATATATACTGTTCATATAATGTTTTTCTACTAGAGTCCTTATATAAAGCCCAGTATAAGACCTTATATAAAGCTCGGTATAAAGTACTGCATGAGATAGTATGAAAAACATCTTTTTAAAAAGGCGTTTTTATGTAATAACTTATTTATAAATAAGCAGACATGGCTGGTGTTGCTGTAGCGCGTCCGCTAGTAGCAGTCCCTACGGTCGCTTTAAGGGCACAATGTTGACATTCAACAACAGGAAAATCAACTCCTAATTGAATTTTTAACCTCCGCCCCCTCCACAAGAAAGATAAATCCAATATATGCCGGATTTATCTATTCACTAAGAGAAACGCTCTTATATGGGTGGCTAGATGATATAAAGAGCCCCAAGGAGGCAGCTGCAGCTGCTACATGATAACATGATAAATGAAACTCACAAAATGCCAC
This sequence comes from Aspergillus carbonarius ITEM 5010, assembly GCA_001990825.1. Classification (NCBI taxonomy): domain Eukaryota; kingdom Fungi; phylum Ascomycota; class Eurotiomycetes; order Eurotiales; family Aspergillaceae; genus Aspergillus; species Aspergillus carbonarius. Next base: position 3,086,592 of record KV907493.1, read on the forward strand.
AATAAAGAACATCTGTATATATATTATAGTACCGATATTCTATTGTAGTACTCCTTCATATTACATGCAAGCCTATCGGGGTCGTCTGTACTCCGTACAGAGTAAAAGCTACCTAGTTACCAGAGTACGGTCAATGCCTTCTATCGGAAATTTGTAAGGCCCATTTCATTTTACTCCGCAGTGGCATGAATTGGTACTAACCGCAACCGCGTCCATTCTGACTGGCGCCAATGGCGAATAATTGGCGGAAGAAGGAAGGCACTGATAACTAAGCGATCAAGCTAAGCGGTGGAAAGTCCGTCCCACCCACCACAGTACTAGTACTAGGTAGTTGTCAACGCGCAGGTCGCTTCGACCCACCAGGAACTTCTTCCGCCGCCGCCGTGCCGCGCTTCCCTCGCGGGTAGGCAGAGCAGAACGGGCACCGAACCAAGGCGACCTACTAGTCGATCCCCCCCTCCGAAGGTGGCGTGTCGCCTGAGCGCGCCATCGCTCCAACTCATGCGTCTTCTAACTTCAAGTTGGACCAACCAGATGCTGTTTGCCCGGGATGTGGTAGCCAACCACTTGCTTCGCGCTGCCCATGGCCGATCGCGCGCCAACTTCGAGTGCTCAGCAGCCAGCTGGCAGCCGCATCCTTCTGTTAGGAAGTACGACACCCAATAAACGGACCTAACTTCAGGGTGCATCCATCCCACTGCTGCTAGTAGTACCTCGACTCCCCTGGTCGACCGAAGCCTCAACTCTCTACCTTACTATTTTCCTTCCCGCCCCCCTCCCTCCCTCCGGCTGCTCGTCTTTCCTTTTCCCTTCTTGGGGTTTGCAATTAGGTACTATTGGCTCCTTAATGAAATGCCTCGTTTCTTGATTTCCACCTGCAAGCGGCAAAAATTACAATTTAATATTCCGTCTTGACATACTACTCGCTGACTTGTGATTGTTATCGCTTGCCTATATCTTCTCTCCACTGCTAGTACGACCACGGCCACCACACTTTCCCCTCCTTCTTGCCTTGACGCCTTTCCCCTCTTTTCTATTTAGTAACCGCTCTATCTCGAATCCATGGCTTTTTTCATACCACATTGACGAGAGACAGCCAGGAAATCATCACCTCGTTTACTCAGCCTAGTCTAGTGTCTCTATCAGATCAAGTAATTTTTTTCTTCGCGCTTCATAGTCACAACATTTTTATCTGCTATTTGCTTGTCCTTCCTTGAAAAGAGAAACTTTGCTTTTTATCTACTCTTTACGATCCTCCCTACTCATGCAATATTCTGAACCTTTGCACTCTTCCTCCCGCGCTAAATAACCATTCCTTGCCTCTACTGCCAGGCCCTCCCCTTTCCAGCAGCTCAGATTCAGCCTCATTGATGGCACAACCTTAGGTGTAGTCATACAAATCACCTAATCATTCACTAGCGATATACCGCATTTTCTTCGGTTATCACACTCCCATTCTCTATTTCCCTTCAGCATAGTTGACCTGTGCGATATATACCTCCAGGCCGACGCCTTGCACACCTTCCCGGTTTCGCACCCCCGGGTGCGTACCACCATTCTGGTTGAATTGGCCTACCCTCATTCGCTTTTTTTTTTGGAGTTCGCAAATGATTCAATTCGACGCGCATGATCGACAAGACAATAGAAGAAGTTTCGAGACAAAGCGCCTAGCGGATTCATCGGCCATTAATCAGTAAGTGGCGGTGATCATTGAGTATAGACCAACGGTTGTCTCAAACCAAATGTTGGATAGTTGGACTTCATTCCCTATTAAACTCCAAACGTTCATTACCACCCGGCCATCTCTTGATTATGGCAACAGTGGCTTCCACATCGGTAATGAACGACCATGACCCCGAGAAGGAGCCTAGGGCAGACCATAGCCCTTCTCGATTTACTGCGGTGAATGGGAAAGAGCCCTTGATTAGCGCGGGAGCTGCGCCCACGCCGGCTGCCAATGGTTCCTCGGGCAATGAGGAGCATCGCGAATCATCTGATACCTTACTACGAAATGGTTGCGATGCGCATTCTCGCCTCAGCGAACAAACACAGGATAACGGAAACTCTGGGAGCAGTAAGACCTCAAATGAGCAAGACGATCAACGCTCACAGCGGTCATCCGTGAGCGGATCGCCAGTCTTCACAAGCAAACGGAAGAGGTCTGAATCCAGGGAACAAGAAGAGACACATAATGCGCCCCGCAAGGCTCCCAAAAGCCCGGCCATGCGGCTGGATGATTCAATAAACTCTCAATCTCAGGCAGCTACGTCGAATGATGTTGGTATGTCCCACGGGGGAAGTGATGGCAGCAAGTCCTCAGAAAATGGGGGTGGCACGTCGAGCACACCATGGCACGAATATGATTCTCATCTAGTGCATCAGGCTCAACGTGCCCAACAGTTCGACGCTTCTGATGCTCAACTGGCAGAGGCACTTCAGCGCGAGGCCAATGGCCATGATCCATCCCAGAAGGATTGGAGTACGAGTAATCGTCTAGCAGAGGGACCTGCGCAGAGCGAGCAACCATCATCGTTATCTGCTCTTCCTCAGGAACGGCCACAGGCAGCAGTGCAAGTTGCACCTAAGAGGAAACGCGTCTTTAGCAACCGAACCAAAACTGGCTGCATGACTTGCCGAAGGAGGAAAAAAAAGTGTGACGAACAGCACCCTGCTTGTAAGTCTGTGGCGACATGCTCCCCGTAACTATTTTTGTGGTACGGACTACCATCTAACATCATTGACGCTGCAGGCAATAACTGTATCAGGGGAGGATTTCTCTGTGAAGGCTATTCGTCTCGAAGCACTTGGCAAAAGCCTTCAAACTCAAAGACACCGGTTCCTCTGCAGTCAAAGGAAGGCTATCTGGATGTCAATACTCCCCCATACGTACATGATATAAGCCAGCAGCATGAGCGCCAACAAACCTTGTCGGAACAGCTTGACCCTGGGAAAATAAGGCCCATTGTTGTTGATGAAAGCGACCGCACAACTACTCAATTCAATACAAGCCCCACGAGAACCGGCTCAGGTCGTGGGCCCTGGACAAAACGCACCTGGGGAAGCACAAATCACCCTGCCTATATGTCGGATCACGTGGCAAAGTCTGATTATCGCGAAGTTCCCCCGATTCATGAGTTATCCCGGGAAACCCATCAAAAGTCTGATTTCCCACTCGTTCCTTCAATTAGGGATCTTCCTCACGGTAGCCATTCTAAGTCTGGGGGCGTACCGCTTTTTCAGGGCGGAATAGACCAACGTCCAGCACATTCTGGGAATATGGACACCAATAGTCCACAGGCTCAGGCCCGGATGGCTCTCAGCATCGAGCATCAGTTATCTACTCGTACGGTAACCGCCGAGGACACCGAAAAGGACAAAATGATACGTGGTGATCTCTACCGGCCTTACGATGTCCATCTTGTGGAAGAAAGAGATCGATGTAAAACCGCCTTATGGCGTTTTAACAATGCCTGCAACCCGATATCTGGATTAAGCACAAAGGAGCAAAGTCGGCTACTGAAGGAGGTGCTTGTTCTTCCGGGCTCAGTTACCAATTCACCGCCCGGTGTAGCTTCGTCTCGTTCCACGGGGTCTTTAGGACAAGGCGCTATTGTGGAGGCTCCTTTCTATTGCCATTACGGGTACAACGTGCATATTGGTGAAGATGTCATGATATCAGAAAACTGCTTGTTTGTCGACGATTGCCCCATCACCATCGGAGCCCATACATGGATTGGGCCCAGGGTTACCATACTCACTTCAATGGCTCATGCAAATATGCAAGAACGCAAGGGCTCACAAAGTCGATATCAGGGCCGTCCTGTTACGATTGAGGAAGATTGCTATGTTGGCGCTGGCTGTACAATTTACCCGGGTGTTCGGCTACGACGGGGGGCGTATGTTGCTCCTGGAGAGGTGGTGAAGTCTGATATCGTAGCCTACGGTTTTCAAGGTCTAAAACCAAGTTACATGTGATGTACTTGAATATTTGCGGGTATGTACGGGTCCGTTTCTGGTTGTACAGATGCAACCATTGTTTACTTCTCGATCTCATCGACCTTCGGCTTTTCTTGTAACTATACCGGTTCATTCATAGCATCCATGTTTCGGGGTCTGGTTGGTTCAGAGCACAAGGCATGCGGCATTTTGTACGCGACAAAATCCTAGTGCTCTCTATCATGCCTCCCTGTATTTTTTTTTGTGAAATCGGTTTATTTAAGTGGCTCGGTAACCATCCAGATAAGAGTAATGATGATGTCTATCATTTTGACTTGTACGAGAACAACGGCATACACATGTTCTCCAGATACATGCCGAGCCTAGCTTTATGATAGATAAAAGCTTGAGCTGTAACTGTCTTTGGTCACTAAGTACCAGATATACTTATCTGTTTTGAAAAAGAAAACAACTTCATCTGCGTTTACTGAGTTCCACTCTTGGCCGAGTAATACTATGACGCTTCTTCCCTAATAACAAGTCCAAGTAGACCGGATCTATTTAGGCGTAAAACTTTGAGGTAGAGGTGGATACTCGTTTCGTTCATGAATCGTGCTGACCTCAAGAAATGCTTAAGAAAGCCAGTCCAGGAAGTCGGGCACAAAGTAGCTCACTATGATACCAGCACCGGCCCGCAATATCCCCTCAGTGCTCTCAAAAGCCATTGATTTCAAATCAAAAACCCCCGCCTTGGCCCCTGCATGTATCATAGCATACTCACCACTGACCTGGTAAGCAGCAACTGGCATATCTTTTGCAAGCTCCTTGGCGTCTCTGATAATGTCCAGATAGCTACTTGCAGGCTTCACCATTATAATGTCAGCACCCTCACCAATGTCTCTCTGAATCGCTCGCCGAGCAAGCCCGCGACCACCCGGAGGCAGTTGGTAGCACCTTCGGTCTCCAAAGGATGGGCAGGACCCTGCCGCATCTCGGAAAGGACCGTAAAGGCATCCACTAAACTTGGCACTATAGGACATCAAAAGGACACGGTGAGCAAGGCCAGCTTCAATCAACTTCAACTTGATGGCGCGGACTCTTCCGTCATTCATGTCCGATGGAGCCACACAGTGAGCCCCGGCGGCAGCATAGGCCAAAGCTACATCGGAAATCCGGTCAACGGACAGTGCGTTGTCCAATGTTCCGTCCTCACGCAGTATCCCGCAATGGCCATGAGAAGTGTATTCACAGAGACAGACATCGGTCACGATATAAAGGTGGGGAAAACGCGAACGAAGAAGGCGAATGGCCTGAACTACTGGCCCGGTCGGGTCGTCCGCAGCAGTCCCCAATGCATCCTTTGCAGAGGGATGCAATGGCACGCCGAATAACATCACGGAGCGCAGGCCTTTCTGGATCAGTGGCCTTAGAAATGGAACCAATCGATTCAGCCCTCGACGGGATTGATTTGGCAGGGATGGAATGGGCGTCTCTTCATCGGGGTTGTCGGTGATAAAGAGAGGGTAGATAAGCATCTCCTGATCCGAATTAGAGCATGCTAGGTGACTATGTTGCAGTTCAAACCTTGGTCAACTGCTTCTCCGCTTGCCATGATCTGCTCAATGGATGACTATAGCCAGAATGAAGCTGACTAGAAATATCACCAGTTATGCTAACACTTGTCGCAGCGGTGCTGGTGTATGATCGAGCAGTAGCCTGCGACCGTGCATGAGAAATCTGCGAACTTCGATCATCCTGAGAATCTCTGAATGCAAGATCAGAGACAAGGTTTGAGAATGACATGGTGCAATTGACTGTGCGCAAATCGAGAGATATAATGAGCTTGATTTCTGTAGACTAACGAAATACGGACTTATTCAAGCATTGCCGACCAGGGGTAAATAGGACTGAGATGCGATAGGCAATTTCGGACTTGAATTCGTATTCTATCGCCGAGCTGTATGCAGTGTGATAATGATTAGCGGTGTGGATATCGAATTATATGGAAGGGCTCTCAAGGTTTGACAGAATGTTCCTAAATGCTAGTATAACAAGTACCGTTAACGTAATCAACGGTTGGACGGCCCACACGGTTGGGCGGCCCATCTGGTTATCCCATATAAAAGATGTCTTTTTGATTTTATTATATCTCAACCAATACTGTATTTGATTGGTTCTAATTTCAAATATAGATTGTATATATAAGAAGGAATGAAATATGATTTTTGAGGATTTTCTAAAATTTTACTTGTATGAAATATGTCAGTATATCTAATATTACAGATAAAATACATATTTTGTAATATGATAAGATACTAAATATACTTATATAGATTCATAGAGAGTTCCATGTAGTTATTTATATTATTTATTATCTATTTATGCAATATTGAGTCTTCTAGACTTATAATGGTTGAGATATCTTATATCTAGAAAAGGGTCTTTTGTATAGTATTACCAGATGGGCCGCCCAACCGTGTGGGCCGTCCAACCGTTGATTACGTTACCTAGTGAGTCCGATTACTAATGGCTGGAAGGACTTGTGGGCTGTGGCGTCCCCCGGAAGAAGGGTCCCATCTGCAACGGGTTCAGAAATTAGTGCGGCAGTGTCAGGAATTCTCTGATACCAAATAAGCTCTATTATATAAGATTATCCAGTATCAGGTTTCTAAATCCCCATGCTGAATAAGCTTTATTTTATAAAAAGATCATTCAGTATCAGAAAATTCTTGATGCTAGGTAAGCTTTATTATATATAAATAATCTTTCTAAGATTAATAAAATTGTGGATCTATATAGTCTTAAGAATTAAATTCTTATAATTAAGTTTAAATATTATATTAAGATATCTTTACACTATTTATAATTATAATACATAGATTAGTTTAAACTCTATAATTGTATTTATAATACTAGAAAAGCTTTATAAGTAATTTATATTTATTGTAATTATAATAAGTTTTCAGATTATATATTAATATAAAATATATATCTTTACTGTTCTTTAATTGTTTCATTTATATTTTTTTTATATATTTCTCTCTCTCTTTCTTTTTTCTTTTAATTATTTTTTTTATTATATTTAAACTCTTTACAAACTAAGTAAAAGATTTATTAAAATAAAAACTAATTCTAGTTTAAATTAAAATAAAACTGAAAATAAATATAAATTTCTTGTTAAATGATGATTCTGAAGTTACTTTAAAAAATACATTTAAAAATAAATAAATAAATAAATAAATAAATATTTTAACAGGTACTGAAAAGGGCTAGGCACTGTCAGCCATCCGGAATCAGAACATCTATATTCTAACCTGTCTGATCCTGGATCTTAATCTAATAATATCTATAAAAAAGATAAGAATTTTTTAAAATAGTAAAAAGTTTATTAAAATTATAAAATATTTTTTAAAAAGAATTATCTATAAAAAAGACTAACTTATTTTTAAAATAAATAATCC
>KV907494.1:0-24704 GCA_001990825.1 Aspergillus carbonarius ITEM 5010
TTATAATAAGAATTATTAATTTTAACTAATCTATTTATAATATAAAAAGTAACTATTAAATTTAAACTTTAAAAACTTACAGTTAAGTAGTGAAGCTACTTGCTATTAAATTTTTAAGTCTCTGTAATCTGTAGTTTGTGAGAATACTGTACTCTGAAAATTAATTCTACTGTACTCTATGCCAAGGCTTTTCTTCTATATAAACTACCTGCACCCTAATTCCGCCGCATATGCGATCCCCCAACCCCAGTAGGTTAGGTATAACCACTCTACCTTTTCTTCAGGGTATCGGTCGGGACAAAAAGTTTTCACCACTATAGTTGGAAGGACGTGGTAGATATAAGCGTCGAGTCCTCCACCAATCCAGTTATGTTGCTCTACAGCATCGGCGTAGTGAAAACCTATGGCGAATCAAACCACATGTACTTGTAGTCGTCGCTGTGTAGTGTTTTGGCAATAATGTACAGAAGAAGTATTAGGGTGGGGTGGCGGCACGGGTGTGAGATCGGGGCAGCAGATGTGGAGAGAAGCGGGAAAGGGAGAATTCTGGAAGAGCCTTACAAAAAGGAGCTCGACTGATGCCACCCATGCTATCCCTTTCTCCGTCAAAGCGAGCCCTTCTCTCATTAATTACACAATACTGTTGGAGACATTCCCCATTCAAGGAGAATCAATTCTCTCTAGTAAATATGCACAACAAAAGAAGTCAATACCCAAGTAGATAGGAATTATGGATCGTAAAAACAAGTATGGGAGTACTCCATAATTAATTACACTAATTTAGCGCGTCCCAAAATTCTCGCTGGTCGCTCTTCGGACCGCCCTTTCGTCCATACAGGGCAGGACTGGAATAGACATTCCAAAAGAACAACTCGATAGCAGCACAAAAAACAATGAGAAAGAATGAGTGCCACATTATCTAACTTAGCACGGAGTAGCTCGTCGGCCTTTCACAGGTAACAACTTATCAACACTTCACCATGCAATATCCACGAACAGTAAAAGCTGCCAAGGAATTCTAGAAAGGTGTCAGATTACAAGGAATTTTAAGTATTCCAAGGTATTCCAGGACAACTGACACGGAAACTTAAAATCGGCTGTAAATTGCTGGGACCCACCTATTGCGACGTCATACCATTTTCTACCGGCTGTCTGAAGCTTGGTTTCGATGAAAACCTGACCTTACTATACAAAGATTTTGTCGTCTGTAGATACATAATCAATATCTTTATATACAATATTACAGATCCTAACTAGCTAATAAGAGACCTTCTTTCTGACAGCAGAATAGCCGGTCACTTTTAACACTGGCAAGCAGACATAGTAACAATATTATTCTAAATAAAAGAAAACTATCATCATAATACACCATATAATCAACAGACAGTCAACCAGCCACCGAGCCGAAGATTCATTATAAGTCCCAAGTTTGTTGATCCGTCTGCCCTTACACTCACTTCCTCTAAGTCACGAAGAACACTCTCAATATAATAACCTGCACCACTGATTTTTAAGATACGCGCAATAGCGCGGTGGACAGCAAGAAGTCGAGGAAATGGCGGATCAATGGTACGGTTGGGGCTAAGAGTCAGTGTCCGAACAACAGGAAACAATGGATCACTTAAAAAGGAACCTTGATCAGTGGACTTGATCACATATTGGTATGGGCTGCCCGTGTGCTCAAAATATAACTTAAATGCGCCAAATAATTGGTGGTATTCAAGTGTTAGTGTCAGAGCATTCAGTGGACTATCAATCTTCGGATATTCGATAAAATGTGTGATTCCGTGATCAAACATATTCAGGATTCGAAGTGCATTTTTCTTTGAATCAGTCTATAATATCGCGTTAGTGAAATGACTATAAATAGTAATAGAATTCTTACCAGCTCCGTATTATCAGAAACAGCAGTCATCAGAGAGTGGGGTAGAATGTGGGCAACTTCCAGAAACTGAAACCTGTCACTAGTTTCATTTCGAAGAAGGTTTCCATCATCATCCCTACAATCTTCCCCATCTTGCTTAAGACGTCTTTCGGCTTCGCGTCGATCGAACTTGCGAGAAATAACACACCGATGATAATCTCGTATAAGGCAGCTTTGCCTTAGAGTAGATAGTCGTTGTCTTGAACTGGCTATGGATGTTTGTAACGAAGATAGGGACGCGGGCGTAGGCTGTGGTGTTTTAACTGCCGAAGCTCTGACTGATGATATCCCCTTAATTAGTACTCGAGTAATCTCGCAACCCAGCCAGCAGCTATAGTACGTACGTGGAAGAAGCAGATTTTCAATGATATACTCAGCAAAGCCTTCAATCGCGCCCTTAGCGTTTCTTAACCGGTCTGGACTCCAAGAGACGAGATCATCAAAGTAGCGAAGGTAAGTGGTAATGTCTGGATCTCGTGTATCAGTTGTTCGCGGGCATAAGGTATCATATATGAGGGAAAAGAAGAGCATCAGGAATGCATCTTTCGCTGAAACATGTTCATAGACCGCCAGGGCAAGCGCAGCAGGCTTGTACCCCTTCTGTGAAGCCTGATTGGGGTTGTAGTGGTCAATGAGTTGATTGAAAATTATGATTGCTGCCTGACTCTGATCTGGTGGTAAACTAAATGGTTGTGAGAAGTCCAACACTTTCGAGGGACAACTGGTGGCGGCTATGCCCTGGCGGCATCTTCAACAACATTGATTCAAGTGAAATCGGTGAGGAAACTGAAATGTCCCGAGAGTTGACGTTACTCATGTATCACGTGAAACGACGTAAGCTCCAGGGGTGACGGGAGAACTGTCGGACCGATATACCAATAATACATGATTTTAAAATGCGGCTAGCCTAAGATGCTATGGACACATACGTCATACATAATCATACGGTCATACCCAGGAAATGCGATAAACTCGATCTTAGTGGCTATATACATCCATCAAGGCATTAAGCCCTGACCAACAACCCCCCAGACTGGTATACCCCTCTGCACTTTTATTCATCAGTAAGTTGGGCTGGTTTCTCATGAGCAGTCCCACTATCTGCAGCCTGTTATAGAAGGTCTCGGTGTCATTTAACTCGGTAGGTCGGAGATAATCAAGCATATTTGCGTACTCCAAAAATATTATATAACAGGAGCCAAAGGACTCGGTTTTGGCCTTGTAATTGAGGAAGAGCTTCATTATTCTTGCATTATCTACTGCCAGGGCTCAAAAAAGTACTTTCAGGCCTTCAGATTATTAGACATCAACATCAGCCCCGTATCTTAGCAACAACTGCATGTCACACACACCAAGAATACACGGCTTTGAAACAGTGCAGTCAATGCAGTAAATTTAGTGTGGGCGTCCATTATCCGCACCTGCTTGGATCAGACGCTCTATCATGATTCTCTCGGAATTCAATCCCTGCGTTCCAGGTGCCGTGGCATTGAGTAACAGCATCAACGGGGTATTGCCCTTGGAGTCTCGGGCATTGACGTTGGGCTTGTACTTCTGCAGTAGGAGATCCACTACCACGGCGTGACCCTCCCGAACAGCTAGAAACAGGGGCGTATGCAGATCGCTGTTGACGGCCTCGATATTGGCCCCCTTCTGAAGCAAAAGATCGACCATCTCCGCATGTCCATGGTAGGCGGCCCAATGAATTGGGGCCATCCCATCTCGGTCTTTCTCGTCCACATCCTCGTCGCTCTCTAGTAACAGGCCAACCACGGCTGTATGGCCACCATCCACGGCACAGGTCAGGGGGGTACGGCCCGCCACCGCGTTCAAGACTGCCATCCGACCTCGTTCTTCAGATGGCACAACGCAATCAAACGCATGTTGGTATTCCAATGCCGCGGTAATCTGTCCCAGAATGCTGGTGGTGGCAACCATGGATCTGAGCATAGCCCTTATTTCCAGAAGACTTTTCACACGGCCTGCGTCGCCGTTGTAAGAGGCAATTGTTAGGGTGAGACGACCGTTCTGATCGTCGCAGTCGCTCTGTAACTGACCGTTTAGCGAGGGGAATACCCGGAGCTGTTTGGGCTCGACAGATGGGGTGGTCTCTGCCCCTTCGGAAGAAGACATAATGATATTGAGAGTTAAGAGGGGTCAACGAAAGAGCTGAATGAGATTCCAATATCTGGTCTGCTGAGTACTGGGTGTGATGATGATAGTACACTTTTGCTGTATTTCCGCCGGTCCATATAGATAGACCCGGATGCAAGGGGTTGGGCCAGTAGGCAACAAGACAGTGTCGCCTGCCTTGTACATAGTATGCAGGGTAACACTTCATACATTATTTTGAACATCTTTGAATTTGTAATGGGACGAGGGAGTCTCGCTGCCTGGAGGCACATGGACAGGAATTACTGCCTAAAGTAATAGCCATCGGCAGCGGGCGGGCGGCTATGCAGCCATACTGGCCAGGTTACAACCACAATCGCCACATTCTAGGATTCGGGTACCACTGCGGCATTTGAGATAATTTGATAATCGCATGCTTCCTTGAAAATCCCTTGACTCAATTTCGCTCGCTCGCGAGAAAGTAGGTATCCCAAGACAACTCTAGCAATGGTCGTATCTGATCTATTAGAGGTAGCCGACTTTACTGCATGGTCTTAGGGATTGATTTTACTATATATTTAGCTCGGACCCTGCATATCCCCGCTTTCACAGCAATTGGATGTAGCTTTTGCACGGCATACAGGTAGGTTTCCAAGCCTGCAAAAGCATGACGACGTGATTTGAACATCCGCCTCCGCTAAGGCAAGCGAGAGTTGTTTTTGGATGATGTTTGCCTCCGCATGGCGACTCAAAAGCTGAAGGCACTCATGATAACCATGAAGGGCCCAGACGTTATTTGGATGTTGATGTGCACGCTTGGGGGTCGGGGAGAGCCCTAGATCTTCGGCGTAGGCTTGTGCAGCCTGCTCAACCATCCCCTGTTCCAGGGAAAGGGCTGCATATGCATGGCGTGCTGGAAGCATCCATCCCCATGGCTCCGCAAAAGGCAGCTCATCTTCTAGAGTGATCGCTTCCCGCAACCTGCGGAATGCTGTCCCGTAATCGCCCCGTCTATACTCGATCTCACCATCCAGCATAGCAGATGCTATCTTGAGGATGTCGGTGATTTTGTTGGGGAAGTCGAGGCGTGTAGGAGGGACACGCGTGGAAGCTACATTGAACAGCTCCCTCTCGCGGTCGGCCTCTTCCAACTGCGCGGTGGCCGCATACGCAATGCCTTTTCCGTAGTGTCTCATGACATTGGTGACACAGTACAACTCTTTATCCTCAAGAGGGTCAAGTTCCTTGAGGTCTTCCCACATGCCAAAACGAATCAGTACGTGGACTCGGACGGCCTTGAAGAACTCCATCCAGTTTGCAAGGGCAGGCGTTTCGACTCGCAGAATCTCTTCCGTGATTGTCGCTTCCATTCGATCCGTGGCCGTCAATGCTGCCTTTGATTTCCCACCCAGCATGGCGGCGTAGATGAGGGAATGGTAGTCGTGCAGTCGATAGTAGCTGTAGAATGTCAGACCCCCGTTGTGTTGGAAGTATTTGTCATCCGCGACGGTTGCTTTGAAGTTGTATTCCACGGCGCGACGATAATCCCCCACCAAGACATCGATATGGGCAGGCATGTGGTAAGTATGGCCGGTATCAGGGAAGATTTCACGGATCATCTCTGCTGCCGGGAGAGCAGCCTCCGGGGTGGCTGACATCTCCATCAGATGGATATACATGTGCGCGGGACCTGGATGCTGTTCAACGCCTGGCATTTTCAGAGCCCGTTCCAGCAGGTCTTTGACTTCAAACACGGGTGAGCCTACAATCGGAAGCCCCGTAGTTGCGTCGTATAGCTTTCTGGGGGCACAATTCATCAACGCATCAGCGAAGAGTGTGATAATGTCAAAGTCTTCGCGTCCGAGGCTCATATAGACGTCTCTCATACAATCGGCATATGCTCTGCTACACCGAACGAAATCCCTGCTGGGATCATCGTTCGGGTATCGCTGTGCGAGAGCCTTGATGAGCCCCTGCTCCCAGCCCGACGCGTGCTCTACCCGCCGTAGAGCTTCTTGAGTAAAGATATAACACTGATTGATTGCATTGAGTCGGTCTGTTTCGTCAAATAGGGCCCATGTCTTGTTGTAATTGGCGCCGGAACAGAAAGATACTCCCCAATAGGCCATCGCGCAGTTTTTATCGTGCGCGATCGCCTGCTTGTAGCAGATGATTGCCTCGTCATGATTGAAGCAGTATGTCCAGACCAATGCCCGATCAAACCACACCTGGGCTTCCTGGGAATCGGTACTAACTTTACGACCGAACGTCCCTAGATTGAAATACGGGTCGTTGGAGGCTCTAGCAGGCGGTTGATTCTCAGAAGTGTTCATTGTGGATGTTGTTGAGCCGGTTACCAGGGGGTGATATCAGACAACTGGTTGTTGAGGGGAGGGGAAGGGTTAGGAATGAAAAGGTCAATCGTGCGGGGTATGAATGGAGCCGGAGTCGGGGGGGCTCGAGAGCCCCGCCTGTCGGGGATCTCCGTCTCGCCCCGTTTGAGGGCGTGCTGGTAAGAGCGCATGTCACTATTATTAATCCCCCGGTTGTTTATGGAGTGGTCCATTATCAAAGTGGGAAGTCATTGTGTCATGACGAAGATGATTTGAACCCTAACGCTTCAATAGCGACACCGTGCATCCAATAATCGCCCCTCTGGTCAGGTGCAAAATATAACTAGCGCTCGCAACTATATAGGATGATGGGGGCACATATGGGAATAGGCTGCTAAGTGAGGAGAAAGGTCTTCCGCTTAGATAAATTAAGATCGCTTCTACATACGACACACTCATCCTGCTTAGGCTTCCAGCAAGTAGGCGGGTAACAAATCTTTGGGTTCTAAATCTAGTGGACAGCCTCCCATAAGTCAAGACCTCTTGACCTTTTCGTACTCGGGCAATGCCCATTTCACCATCCATTCAGATGCAAGAACCTTTTTAGCAGAAGGACGACTCTCGGGTCTGAAAGACAGCATTGACCTTAGCATCGAGATAAGTGCGTCTCGTTCAGCCGGGTCCAATGGTGGCATGCCTTCTGCTTGTCGAGGGTGCTGGATACTGTCTTCAAATCGGTTCTCCAACGATCGATATGACTTTCGGTTTATTGATTTTCCATCCTCGGTGAACTTCTTGTGTCGCGCTGCCCATTGTTGCCACCATTCAGGAGGCAAAATGCCAAGTGCATCAACATGCTCGCAGATCATGTCATCCTCGGCAGCGAGGAACCCTTCGAAGAGTGGGTTTTGCGCAATGATATCCCATATTGAACAAGCGAGTGACCATATATCTGATGGGAAGGAAAGTGGTTGTCCTCCAAATCGGGACTCCGGAGCTCGGTACACGGGAGGGGTGAGAGACTCAAACTTATTTAGCTTTGCAGGGAAGAACGCTTCGCCAAAATCAGAGAGTAGGAGTTTAACTTCCGGAAGGATGAGATCCTCACTGGCTTTACCAAGCCAAACTGGTAGGATTGCGCGTGGTGGAACACATGGCGGGATCGTTCCACCATCAAACCGAGTGATGGTTTCAGACGCTGGCTCACCATATATTTTGTACAATTGTTCATCCGAGAGGTGTCCAAATGCAGATGGTAGCTGGACAAGGATGTTGCCAAAGTGGATGTCACCATGAGCGAGCCCTTGCGCATGTATGTATCCAACTGCAATTACGAGCTGTGCAACCAGCGCCCGGGCAACTTCTAGCCTGAACAGGCGAATATATGATCCATCTTTCGCATCAGAAAGACTCATCCACGCCGGGCTTGTCACATAGCATGCATGGGTACCATTTGGGCCTTGGATCTTGAAGCTGTCTAAAATCAAAGGTATCATAGCTTTCCCCGGAATATCGCGCGACATCTGTCGAGAGCTAGACAGGATGGACAGCACCTCGGATTCGTAGGGATCCGAGTCCGCAGTACATACTTTGATTGCGACGAGTTGTCCGAGACTCTGATCTCGAGCCAGCCAAATGGTTGAATACGAGCCATGGCCTAGTTTGTGAACTACGCGATAGCGACCGTGGAACCGATCTCCAAGCGTAATGGGGTGGTAGCCCCCTTCTCGATACCGTTCCAATTTTTCCACGTCCTCGATGGGAATGTATAGGTGAGACGGGGTTAAGTTGATCGATCTCTCGGGCCTGATAGCAGAAGTGGAAAACGGGTAGCGGAGTCGACGGTGTTGAAGCCATGCCCCTGGTGCCTTTCTAGTGGTAGGATAAGATCGAGATGATAACTGCGACGAAAGCAATGGCCTCATGAGTGAGGGAAACAATTTCCTCATCCTTTCGTCCTTGAGCAATTAATCTCTATCAGAAAGATATGGTTTGGAGGCTGAATGGGTGAACGGCGCGTAGATCACGAGCCGTGGTTGAAGGAAGTTGCCAGGGGCCGCGGGTACGGCAGACGGGATCGGAACCTTCTCGAGCCGCCAACAAATCCTCCCATATCTGCGAGTTGCAGCACTTCACTACACTAATACGAACATAACCACCGGAAGTAGAAGAATCAACCAGGGTCTGCTCCTATGCGGCGAGTAGATATGTATTAGTAACATCAGCTGCATAGATCCATCCCAACGTATCGTCCAATGATTTCGATTTACAAAAAGTCCAATATAGCCCAGTTGATCAAGATGAGGCAGCCTGGGGAACCGGCCACTCCTGGTCCTCACCCTGCCCCTCCAACCAAGGCAAGCAAGACTGGTACAGAGCCCGGATCTCACCATTGCCCAACCCCAAAAATTTGTCGAAGAGCTCCTTATCAAAGCGCTCGATGAACGCCAGATGGCAAGCAAACAGCAAATCCGCATACCCCGGCTTTTCACCTTCGAAAAAGGGGCCGGTTTTCCCCGCCTTCCCTCGCAGCATCTTCACCAGTGTCGCTGACTCCTTCTCAAGCAACTGCCATAGCTTGTCCAAACTCTCCTGGTCCGTCGGCCGCACCTCCGCCAACGGCTTCCCAAAGTGCGCCGATCGCGTCTCGCGGAAGTACTCTTGTCCCCGCGGATCCAGGTGGTTCACCACGCGTGGGATGATCAATTGCCGGAACCCGGGTGCAAGAAGAGTCACGACCTTTTCTACGGCGACGAGGAGTGCGTAGCTGGCGTCGCCGGATGGGAACAGCGGCGGAGACGGGTAGACCTTATCGAGGTGCATGGCAATGGGGAGCGAATCCATCAAGGCGCCATTGGGGTTGGAGGTCACGGAGGACTTGTGGATGATGGTTGGCAGCGTGTATGGAATGCCCGTCTCATTCGCCGCCAAGCCTAGGCCGGTAACGAGGGGCTTGACGTCTGGGTAGGAGATCCAGCTCTGGGTATAAGGGATGCCCTTGAAGTTGAGCACGGCCCGAACTTTCAATGTGTTGGGGGACCATGATTTGGAGGCACCTGGGATGGATTGCGTTAGTGAGAGAGGTTCCATGGGGGGAGGCGGACCGATTGCGGGGCAGCTTTACGGACCTGGGAGATCGGAGAAGAGGTCGAAAAAGTGGACGGGCTCGGAGTCCGCCATGGTGCGTGGGAATCCTTGTGGTAATTACGACCGGTTCTCAAAAGGCTGTTCCAGGATATACGAAGGAGGAAACGCTGTCTTGCGTGTCTTGCGTGGTGGATGTTTCGTCGGGCGAATTGGTGGGGGAAGAGGGATGTCGGGATTCCGAGATTCACGGGGTTGGGGAATGCTTACCAATCAACTTGATACCCACCAGGATTACCAAGGACTCCGTGAGACACAGATGCATATATCCAAGTGAGTGTGATTAAAGACCCTAATACACATGGCCGCCTCGACCAACTAATCCTATGTTCGTCTCTGGCTGCTCCAGCAGTGCCATCCCTCCATTATTAGTATTGCACATAGTTCCAACTTCCAGCCAGCCCTTCCAGCCAACTGATGACAGGGTTTCATACAGCGACTGGACCTTGAAGCTCGCATATAACCAAGTTAGCTCCCCATATATCAGCCGAGGCCTACCATTAGTAGGTTCCGGCAGCACCCGCAGCACCGGCGGCACCTGCACCTCCAGCCGCAAATGCGCCCCCGGAGTGGCCGAGGCCGCCTGGGTCTGGACACTGTTAGTTTCCTGAACATCAAGGTCTATCTGGGCTCACTCACAACCACTACCGCCACCCTGTTTCATAGCACATCAGCCAATGAATATCAAACTTGGATATGTTGGTCACACTTACCACTGGCCATCCCCCCGGGGAGCCTCCGTTCGGCCCCAATCCGCCATTGCCACCTTTTATCGAGGTCAGTTCCTCATTATACCTGCGTATGTAGGGCTCACTAACCACCAAGGCCACCAGGGCCACCAAGGCCACCAGGACCGCCAGGACCGCCAGGACCGCCGATACCACCGCCATGGCCACTGCTACTGCTGCCACCCGGAGTAGCACCACTCAGGCCCTATTGTATGATAGATCAGCTGAGAAATCTAGTCAAATCACCTTGGACCACTTACATCAAGCGTATCATCAACGGTTCCTCCAAGTTCACCTACAGTACTTCCCAGACTCGGTTGGCCACCTGTGTTGAAGGACTGTTAGTTCTCGAAAGCCGTCGCATATCTGGGCTTACTGACCATTGCCACTGCCGCGGCCACCACCACTGCCACCGGGAGTGGCACCGCTCAGACCCTGGTGGATAATATGTTAGCAGAGAGGTACAGACAAAAACACTAGTCATCACTTACATCAAGCGTATCATCCACTGTTCCTCCAAGTTCACCGACAGTACCTCCAAGGCTTGGTTGTCCACCTTGGTCGAGAGTCTGTCAGATTATGAAGGTTATGCATAGCTGGGCTTACTCACCACCATTGCAAGGATTGCCACCGGGAGTAGCACCACTAAGGCCCTGTTTGATAACAGGTCAGCTGAGTCACCAAACCCCAAACCTCATTTGGCAATTCTTACATCAACGGTGTTATCAAGAGTACCTCCAAGTTGGCATAAAGTACTTCCGAGACTCCGACGTTTCGCACCTGCGGTATCTACTATTAGGGTCGGGACACTCTCGCTCTTGCTGGCATGTATGTGCACTTACCGGAGACTGGGCTCGCAGCGGCCATGCCAGCGGCAACCAAGCAGAGTGCAACCGAAAGCTTCATGGTGATGGGTGTTTATGGGCAGGTTGACAACGCTGAGTCAGGAAGTTGATTGAGAAAGTAGCAGAGATTGCGGAACTGGACTGGAAAGCCTGATGATTGCGGTGGTGGAAGACCAGAGAATTTGAGGGCCAGAGACCCTTTTATGCCTTCTCGAAGCCATGGTACAGACACAGAATGATAAGGTGTTTTCTGACCTATCTGATACCCCTATTGCCACTACGGAAGCACGTTCTCATGGAACTGTATGGTCGTACAAGTTTTCAATTATTGTTCGGCTTCCCTGCAGGAGCCCAGAAGCATCACTCGGGATCTGGAGACGAGAGATCCCGTGGCTATCTAGTAGGATCATGGTCCAGGATCGCGATCTTATGAAGCCACCAAGCTAGAATCCTAGTGAGTCATTGCTGAATATATCTGGATGTCCTACCGTGTACCCGATGAAAATGGCTACAATAATATCATTGTTCGTATTTGGCTTTCCATCCTTCCCTTGTTCTTTCCATTGTCATTTAATCATCGAGATAAGATCCGCCGACAAGAAAAAAAAAACTATCTCAAAGTTTGTGCTTCCTACATTCATGTAGTACGCAGGTGATTATGCATTATGCAAAATGATAATATATATGACAGGTCCTAATGGCGTTCAACCGGTATCAAGTCTACCGGCCGTAGATGGCGAGACCATGCCAAAAAATGGGCTCTTTCCTGAATAGGAGATTTGGAATGATGGGGAGCAATATGCAGGTCTATCAGTGGCAAGTGGACTCTAACCAAACAGGAAATATGCATGTCAGAACGCCATCGCCGGTTTTGGCTCAATAAACAATGCGCGTTGGATATCAGATGACCCGCAGAACCACATCTCCAGGAGAGAATAAGGAAAGGCTTGAGTTGCAACTCAAAAATAACCATGCATGCAGCCACGCTATAACTACGAAACCAGAAACGGCCATGACGATCATTATGCATCTGACCAATATCTTGGCGATTATGGACCCTCAACACCGAACATTCCCTCTATCGAGCATCCTGCCAAGCTAACAAAACCGGGTATTCATCTCCAGTTCCGATCGATCGATCTCTAGTGAAAAGTTGTCATCGGAGCAGTCATTTTGTACCCCTATCTTTATAGCCAAGCTTCGCGGTTTAGGGCATTCAACCTCCCATCGTACCTTTGTGCCTTGCAACGGCACTCGAGCCAAAATTTATAATAAGAATTATTAATTTTAACTAATCTATTTATAATATAAAAAGTAACTATTAAATTTAAACTTTAAAAACTTACAGTTAAGTAGTGAAGCTACTTGCTATTAAATTTTTAAGTCTCTGTAATCTGTAGTTTGTGAGAATACTGTACTCTGAAAATTAATTCTACTGTACTCTATGCCAAGGCTTTTCTTCTATATAAACTACCTGCACCCTAATTCCGCCGCATATGCGATCCCCCAACCCCAGTAGGTTAGGTATAACCACTCTACCTTTTCTTCAGGGTATCGGTCGGGACAAAAAGTTTTCACCACTATAGTTGGAAGGACGTGGTAGATATAAGCGTCGAGTCCTCCACCAATCCAGTTATGTTGCTCTACAGCATCGGCGTAGTGAAAACCTATGGCGAATCAAACCACATGTACTTGTAGTCGTCGCTGTGTAGTGTTTTGGCAATAATGTACAGAAGAAGTATTAGGGTGGGGTGGCGGCACGGGTGTGAGATCGGGGCAGCAGATGTGGAGAGAAGCGGGAAAGGGAGAATTCTGGAAGAGCCTTACAAAAAGGAGCTCGACTGATGCCACCCATGCTATCCCTTTCTCCGTCAAAGCGAGCCCTTCTCTCATTAATTACACAATACTGTTGGAGACATTCCCCATTCAAGGAGAATCAATTCTCTCTAGTAAATATGCACAACAAAAGAAGTCAATACCCAAGTAGATAGGAATTATGGATCGTAAAAACAAGTATGGGAGTACTCCATAATTAATTACACTAATTTAGCGCGTCCCAAAATTCTCGCTGGTCGCTCTTCGGACCGCCCTTTCGTCCATACAGGGCAGGACTGGAATAGACATTCCAAAAGAACAACTCGATAGCAGCACAAAAAACAATGAGAAAGAATGAGTGCCACATTATCTAACTTAGCACGGAGTAGCTCGTCGGCCTTTCACAGGTAACAACTTATCAACACTTCACCATGCAATATCCACGAACAGTAAAAGCTGCCAAGGAATTCTAGAAAGGTGTCAGATTACAAGGAATTTTAAGTATTCCAAGGTATTCCAGGACAACTGACACGGAAACTTAAAATCGGCTGTAAATTGCTGGGACCCACCTATTGCGACGTCATACCATTTTCTACCGGCTGTCTGAAGCTTGGTTTCGATGAAAACCTGACCTTACTATACAAAGATTTTGTCGTCTGTAGATACATAATCAATATCTTTATATACAATATTACAGATCCTAACTAGCTAATAAGAGACCTTCTTTCTGACAGCAGAATAGCCGGTCACTTTTAACACTGGCAAGCAGACATAGTAACAATATTATTCTAAATAAAAGAAAACTATCATCATAATACACCATATAATCAACAGACAGTCAACCAGCCACCGAGCCGAAGATTCATTATAAGTCCCAAGTTTGTTGATCCGTCTGCCCTTACACTCACTTCCTCTAAGTCACGAAGAACACTCTCAATATAATAACCTGCACCACTGATTTTTAAGATACGCGCAATAGCGCGGTGGACAGCAAGAAGTCGAGGAAATGGCGGATCAATGGTACGGTTGGGGCTAAGAGTCAGTGTCCGAACAACAGGAAACAATGGATCACTTAAAAAGGAACCTTGATCAGTGGACTTGATCACATATTGGTATGGGCTGCCCGTGTGCTCAAAATATAACTTAAATGCGCCAAATAATTGGTGGTATTCAAGTGTTAGTGTCAGAGCATTCAGTGGACTATCAATCTTCGGATATTCGATAAAATGTGTGATTCCGTGATCAAACATATTCAGGATTCGAAGTGCATTTTTCTTTGAATCAGTCTATAATATCGCGTTAGTGAAATGACTATAAATAGTAATAGAATTCTTACCAGCTCCGTATTATCAGAAACAGCAGTCATCAGAGAGTGGGGTAGAATGTGGGCAACTTCCAGAAACTGAAACCTGTCACTAGTTTCATTTCGAAGAAGGTTTCCATCATCATCCCTACAATCTTCCCCATCTTGCTTAAGACGTCTTTCGGCTTCGCGTCGATCGAACTTGCGAGAAATAACACACCGATGATAATCTCGTATAAGGCAGCTTTGCCTTAGAGTAGATAGTCGTTGTCTTGAACTGGCTATGGATGTTTGTAACGAAGATAGGGACGCGGGCGTAGGCTGTGGTGTTTTAACTGCCGAAGCTCTGACTGATGATATCCCCTTAATTAGTACTCGAGTAATCTCGCAACCCAGCCAGCAGCTATAGTACGTACGTGGAAGAAGCAGATTTTCAATGATATACTCAGCAAAGCCTTCAATCGCGCCCTTAGCGTTTCTTAACCGGTCTGGACTCCAAGAGACGAGATCATCAAAGTAGCGAAGGTAAGTGGTAATGTCTGGATCTCGTGTATCAGTTGTTCGCGGGCATAAGGTATCATATATGAGGGAAAAGAAGAGCATCAGGAATGCATCTTTCGCTGAAACATGTTCATAGACCGCCAGGGCAAGCGCAGCAGGCTTGTACCCCTTCTGTGAAGCCTGATTGGGGTTGT
This sequence comes from Aspergillus carbonarius ITEM 5010, assembly GCA_001990825.1. NCBI lineage: Eukaryota > Fungi > Ascomycota > Eurotiomycetes > Eurotiales > Aspergillaceae > Aspergillus > Aspergillus carbonarius. Next base: position 14,900 of record KV907494.1, read on the forward strand.
AGTGGTCAATGAGTTGATTGAAAATTATGATTGCTGCCTGACTCTGATCTGGTGGTAAACTAAATGGTTGTGAGAAGTCCAACACTTTCGAGGGACAACTGGTGGCGGCTATGCCCTGGCGGCATCTTCAACAACATTGATTCAAGTGAAATCGGTGAGGAAACTGAAATGTCCCGAGAGTTGACGTTACTCATGTATCACGTGAAACGACGTAAGCTCCAGGGGTGACGGGAGAACTGTCGGACCGATATACCAATAATACATGATTTTAAAATGCGGCTAGCCTAAGATGCTATGGACACATACGTCATACATAATCATACGGTCATACCCAGGAAATGCGATAAACTCGATCTTAGTGGCTATATACATCCATCAAGGCATTAAGCCCTGACCAACAACCCCCCAGACTGGTATACCCCTCTGCACTTTTATTCATCAGTAAGTTGGGCTGGTTTCTCATGAGCAGTCCCACTATCTGCAGCCTGTTATAGAAGGTCTCGGTGTCATTTAACTCGGTAGGTCGGAGATAATCAAGCATATTTGCGTACTCCAAAAATATTATATAACAGGAGCCAAAGGACTCGGTTTTGGCCTTGTAATTGAGGAAGAGCTTCATTATTCTTGCATTATCTACTGCCAGGGCTCAAAAAAGTACTTTCAGGCCTTCAGATTATTAGACATCAACATCAGCCCCGTATCTTAGCAACAACTGCATGTCACACACACCAAGAATACACGGCTTTGAAACAGTGCAGTCAATGCAGTAAATTTAGTGTGGGCGTCCATTATCCGCACCTGCTTGGATCAGACGCTCTATCATGATTCTCTCGGAATTCAATCCCTGCGTTCCAGGTGCCGTGGCATTGAGTAACAGCATCAACGGGGTATTGCCCTTGGAGTCTCGGGCATTGACGTTGGGCTTGTACTTCTGCAGTAGGAGATCCACTACCACGGCGTGACCCTCCCGAACAGCTAGAAACAGGGGCGTATGCAGATCGCTGTTGACGGCCTCGATATTGGCCCCCTTCTGAAGCAAAAGATCGACCATCTCCGCATGTCCATGGTAGGCGGCCCAATGAATTGGGGCCATCCCATCTCGGTCTTTCTCGTCCACATCCTCGTCGCTCTCTAGTAACAGGCCAACCACGGCTGTATGGCCACCATCCACGGCACAGGTCAGGGGGGTACGGCCCGCCACCGCGTTCAAGACTGCCATCCGACCTCGTTCTTCAGATGGCACAACGCAATCAAACGCATGTTGGTATTCCAATGCCGCGGTAATCTGTCCCAGAATGCTGGTGGTGGCAACCATGGATCTGAGCATAGCCCTTATTTCCAGAAGACTTTTCACACGGCCTGCGTCGCCGTTGTAAGAGGCAATTGTTAGGGTGAGACGACCGTTCTGATCGTCGCAGTCGCTCTGTAACTGACCGTTTAGCGAGGGGAATACCCGGAGCTGTTTGGGCTCGACAGATGGGGTGGTCTCTGCCCCTTCGGAAGAAGACATAATGATATTGAGAGTTAAGAGGGGTCAACGAAAGAGCTGAATGAGATTCCAATATCTGGTCTGCTGAGTACTGGGTGTGATGATGATAGTACACTTTTGCTGTATTTCCGCCGGTCCATATAGATAGACCCGGATGCAAGGGGTTGGGCCAGTAGGCAACAAGACAGTGTCGCCTGCCTTGTACATAGTATGCAGGGTAACACTTCATACATTATTTTGAACATCTTTGAATTTGTAATGGGACGAGGGAGTCTCGCTGCCTGGAGGCACATGGACAGGAATTACTGCCTAAAGTAATAGCCATCGGCAGCGGGCGGGCGGCTATGCAGCCATACTGGCCAGGTTACAACCACAATCGCCACATTCTAGGATTCGGGTACCACTGCGGCATTTGAGATAATTTGATAATCGCATGCTTCCTTGAAAATCCCTTGACTCAATTTCGCTCGCTCGCGAGAAAGTAGGTATCCCAAGACAACTCTAGCAATGGTCGTATCTGATCTATTAGAGGTAGCCGACTTTACTGCATGGTCTTAGGGATTGATTTTACTATATATTTAGCTCGGACCCTGCATATCCCCGCTTTCACAGCAATTGGATGTAGCTTTTGCACGGCATACAGGTAGGTTTCCAAGCCTGCAAAAGCATGACGACGTGATTTGAACATCCGCCTCCGCTAAGGCAAGCGAGAGTTGTTTTTGGATGATGTTTGCCTCCGCATGGCGACTCAAAAGCTGAAGGCACTCATGATAACCATGAAGGGCCCAGACGTTATTTGGATGTTGATGTGCACGCTTGGGGGTCGGGGAGAGCCCTAGATCTTCGGCGTAGGCTTGTGCAGCCTGCTCAACCATCCCCTGTTCCAGGGAAAGGGCTGCATATGCATGGCGTGCTGGAAGCATCCATCCCCATGGCTCCGCAAAAGGCAGCTCATCTTCTAGAGTGATCGCTTCCCGCAACCTGCGGAATGCTGTCCCGTAATCGCCCCGTCTATACTCGATCTCACCATCCAGCATAGCAGATGCTATCTTGAGGATGTCGGTGATTTTGTTGGGGAAGTCGAGGCGTGTAGGAGGGACACGCGTGGAAGCTACATTGAACAGCTCCCTCTCGCGGTCGGCCTCTTCCAACTGCGCGGTGGCCGCATACGCAATGCCTTTTCCGTAGTGTCTCATGACATTGGTGACACAGTACAACTCTTTATCCTCAAGAGGGTCAAGTTCCTTGAGGTCTTCCCACATGCCAAAACGAATCAGTACGTGGACTCGGACGGCCTTGAAGAACTCCATCCAGTTTGCAAGGGCAGGCGTTTCGACTCGCAGAATCTCTTCCGTGATTGTCGCTTCCATTCGATCCGTGGCCGTCAATGCTGCCTTTGATTTCCCACCCAGCATGGCGGCGTAGATGAGGGAATGGTAGTCGTGCAGTCGATAGTAGCTGTAGAATGTCAGACCCCCGTTGTGTTGGAAGTATTTGTCATCCGCGACGGTTGCTTTGAAGTTGTATTCCACGGCGCGACGATAATCCCCCACCAAGACATCGATATGGGCAGGCATGTGGTAAGTATGGCCGGTATCAGGGAAGATTTCACGGATCATCTCTGCTGCCGGGAGAGCAGCCTCCGGGGTGGCTGACATCTCCATCAGATGGATATACATGTGCGCGGGACCTGGATGCTGTTCAACGCCTGGCATTTTCAGAGCCCGTTCCAGCAGGTCTTTGACTTCAAACACGGGTGAGCCTACAATCGGAAGCCCCGTAGTTGCGTCGTATAGCTTTCTGGGGGCACAATTCATCAACGCATCAGCGAAGAGTGTGATAATGTCAAAGTCTTCGCGTCCGAGGCTCATATAGACGTCTCTCATACAATCGGCATATGCTCTGCTACACCGAACGAAATCCCTGCTGGGATCATCGTTCGGGTATCGCTGTGCGAGAGCCTTGATGAGCCCCTGCTCCCAGCCCGACGCGTGCTCTACCCGCCGTAGAGCTTCTTGAGTAAAGATATAACACTGATTGATTGCATTGAGTCGGTCTGTTTCGTCAAATAGGGCCCATGTCTTGTTGTAATTGGCGCCGGAACAGAAAGATACTCCCCAATAGGCCATCGCGCAGTTTTTATCGTGCGCGATCGCCTGCTTGTAGCAGATGATTGCCTCGTCATGATTGAAGCAGTATGTCCAGACCAATGCCCGATCAAACCACACCTGGGCTTCCTGGGAATCGGTACTAACTTTACGACCGAACGTCCCTAGATTGAAATACGGGTCGTTGGAGGCTCTAGCAGGCGGTTGATTCTCAGAAGTGTTCATTGTGGATGTTGTTGAGCCGGTTACCAGGGGGTGATATCAGACAACTGGTTGTTGAGGGGAGGGGAAGGGTTAGGAATGAAAAGGTCAATCGTGCGGGGTATGAATGGAGCCGGAGTCGGGGGGGCTCGAGAGCCCCGCCTGTCGGGGATCTCCGTCTCGCCCCGTTTGAGGGCGTGCTGGTAAGAGCGCATGTCACTATTATTAATCCCCCGGTTGTTTATGGAGTGGTCCATTATCAAAGTGGGAAGTCATTGTGTCATGACGAAGATGATTTGAACCCTAACGCTTCAATAGCGACACCGTGCATCCAATAATCGCCCCTCTGGTCAGGTGCAAAATATAACTAGCGCTCGCAACTATATAGGATGATGGGGGCACATATGGGAATAGGCTGCTAAGTGAGGAGAAAGGTCTTCCGCTTAGATAAATTAAGATCGCTTCTACATACGACACACTCATCCTGCTTAGGCTTCCAGCAAGTAGGCGGGTAACAAATCTTTGGGTTCTAAATCTAGTGGACAGCCTCCCATAAGTCAAGACCTCTTGACCTTTTCGTACTCGGGCAATGCCCATTTCACCATCCATTCAGATGCAAGAACCTTTTTAGCAGAAGGACGACTCTCGGGTCTGAAAGACAGCATTGACCTTAGCATCGAGATAAGTGCGTCTCGTTCAGCCGGGTCCAATGGTGGCATGCCTTCTGCTTGTCGAGGGTGCTGGATACTGTCTTCAAATCGGTTCTCCAACGATCGATATGACTTTCGGTTTATTGATTTTCCATCCTCGGTGAACTTCTTGTGTCGCGCTGCCCATTGTTGCCACCATTCAGGAGGCAAAATGCCAAGTGCATCAACATGCTCGCAGATCATGTCATCCTCGGCAGCGAGGAACCCTTCGAAGAGTGGGTTTTGCGCAATGATATCCCATATTGAACAAGCGAGTGACCATATATCTGATGGGAAGGAAAGTGGTTGTCCTCCAAATCGGGACTCCGGAGCTCGGTACACGGGAGGGGTGAGAGACTCAAACTTATTTAGCTTTGCAGGGAAGAACGCTTCGCCAAAATCAGAGAGTAGGAGTTTAACTTCCGGAAGGATGAGATCCTCACTGGCTTTACCAAGCCAAACTGGTAGGATTGCGCGTGGTGGAACACATGGCGGGATCGTTCCACCATCAAACCGAGTGATGGTTTCAGACGCTGGCTCACCATATATTTTGTACAATTGTTCATCCGAGAGGTGTCCAAATGCAGATGGTAGCTGGACAAGGATGTTGCCAAAGTGGATGTCACCATGAGCGAGCCCTTGCGCATGTATGTATCCAACTGCAATTACGAGCTGTGCAACCAGCGCCCGGGCAACTTCTAGCCTGAACAGGCGAATATATGATCCATCTTTCGCATCAGAAAGACTCATCCACGCCGGGCTTGTCACATAGCATGCATGGGTACCATTTGGGCCTTGGATCTTGAAGCTGTCTAAAATCAAAGGTATCATAGCTTTCCCCGGAATATCGCGCGACATCTGTCGAGAGCTAGACAGGATGGACAGCACCTCGGATTCGTAGGGATCCGAGTCCGCAGTACATACTTTGATTGCGACGAGTTGTCCGAGACTCTGATCTCGAGCCAGCCAAATGGTTGAATACGAGCCATGGCCTAGTTTGTGAACTACGCGATAGCGACCGTGGAACCGATCTCCAAGCGTAATGGGGTGGTAGCCCCCTTCTCGATACCGTTCCAATTTTTCCACGTCCTCGATGGGAATGTATAGGTGAGACGGGGTTAAGTTGATCGATCTCTCGGGCCTGATAGCAGAAGTGGAAAACGGGTAGCGGAGTCGACGGTGTTGAAGCCATGCCCCTGGTGCCTTTCTAGTGGTAGGATAAGATCGAGATGATAACTGCGACGAAAGCAATGGCCTCATGAGTGAGGGAAACAATTTCCTCATCCTTTCGTCCTTGAGCAATTAATCTCTATCAGAAAGATATGGTTTGGAGGCTGAATGGGTGAACGGCGCGTAGATCACGAGCCGTGGTTGAAGGAAGTTGCCAGGGGCCGCGGGTACGGCAGACGGGATCGGAACCTTCTCGAGCCGCCAACAAATCCTCCCATATCTGCGAGTTGCAGCACTTCACTACACTAATACGAACATAACCACCGGAAGTAGAAGAATCAACCAGGGTCTGCTCCTATGCGGCGAGTAGATATGTATTAGTAACATCAGCTGCATAGATCCATCCCAACGTATCGTCCAATGATTTCGATTTACAAAAAGTCCAATATAGCCCAGTTGATCAAGATGAGGCAGCCTGGGGAACCGGCCACTCCTGGTCCTCACCCTGCCCCTCCAACCAAGGCAAGCAAGACTGGTACAGAGCCCGGATCTCACCATTGCCCAACCCCAAAAATTTGTCGAAGAGCTCCTTATCAAAGCGCTCGATGAACGCCAGATGGCAAGCAAACAGCAAATCCGCATACCCCGGCTTTTCACCTTCGAAAAAGGGGCCGGTTTTCCCCGCCTTCCCTCGCAGCATCTTCACCAGTGTCGCTGACTCCTTCTCAAGCAACTGCCATAGCTTGTCCAAACTCTCCTGGTCCGTCGGCCGCACCTCCGCCAACGGCTTCCCAAAGTGCGCCGATCGCGTCTCGCGGAAGTACTCTTGTCCCCGCGGATCCAGGTGGTTCACCACGCGTGGGATGATCAATTGCCGGAACCCGGGTGCAAGAAGAGTCACGACCTTTTCTACGGCGACGAGGAGTGCGTAGCTGGCGTCGCCGGATGGGAACAGCGGCGGAGACGGGTAGACCTTATCGAGGTGCATGGCAATGGGGAGCGAATCCATCAAGGCGCCATTGGGGTTGGAGGTCACGGAGGACTTGTGGATGATGGTTGGCAGCGTGTATGGAATGCCCGTCTCATTCGCCGCCAAGCCTAGGCCGGTAACGAGGGGCTTGACGTCTGGGTAGGAGATCCAGCTCTGGGTATAAGGGATGCCCTTGAAGTTGAGCACGGCCCGAACTTTCAATGTGTTGGGGGACCATGATTTGGAGGCACCTGGGATGGATTGCGTTAGTGAGAGAGGTTCCATGGGGGGAGGCGGACCGATTGCGGGGCAGCTTTACGGACCTGGGAGATCGGAGAAGAGGTCGAAAAAGTGGACGGGCTCGGAGTCCGCCATGGTGCGTGGGAATCCTTGTGGTAATTACGACCGGTTCTCAAAAGGCTGTTCCAGGATATACGAAGGAGGAAACGCTGTCTTGCGTGTCTTGCGTGGTGGATGTTTCGTCGGGCGAATTGGTGGGGGAAGAGGGATGTCGGGATTCCGAGATTCACGGGGTTGGGGAATGCTTACCAATCAACTTGATACCCACCAGGATTACCAAGGACTCCGTGAGACACAGATGCATATATCCAAGTGAGTGTGATTAAAGACCCTAATACACATGGCCGCCTCGACCAACTAATCCTATGTTCGTCTCTGGCTGCTCCAGCAGTGCCATCCCTCCATTATTAGTATTGCACATAGTTCCAACTTCCAGCCAGCCCTTCCAGCCAACTGATGACAGGGTTTCATACAGCGACTGGACCTTGAAGCTCGCATATAACCAAGTTAGCTCCCCATATATCAGCCGAGGCCTACCATTAGTAGGTTCCGGCAGCACCCGCAGCACCGGCGGCACCTGCACCTCCAGCCGCAAATGCGCCCCCGGAGTGGCCGAGGCCGCCTGGGTCTGGACACTGTTAGTTTCCTGAACATCAAGGTCTATCTGGGCTCACTCACAACCACTACCGCCACCCTGTTTCATAGCACATCAGCCAATGAATATCAAACTTGGATATGTTGGTCACACTTACCACTGGCCATCCCCCCGGGGAGCCTCCGTTCGGCCCCAATCCGCCATTGCCACCTTTTATCGAGGTCAGTTCCTCATTATACCTGCGTATGTAGGGCTCACTAACCACCAAGGCCACCAGGGCCACCAAGGCCACCAGGACCGCCAGGACCGCCAGGACCGCCGATACCACCGCCATGGCCACTGCTACTGCTGCCACCCGGAGTAGCACCACTCAGGCCCTATTGTATGATAGATCAGCTGAGAAATCTAGTCAAATCACCTTGGACCACTTACATCAAGCGTATCATCAACGGTTCCTCCAAGTTCACCTACAGTACTTCCCAGACTCGGTTGGCCACCTGTGTTGAAGGACTGTTAGTTCTCGAAAGCCGTCGCATATCTGGGCTTACTGACCATTGCCACTGCCGCGGCCACCACCACTGCCACCGGGAGTGGCACCGCTCAGACCCTGGTGGATAATATGTTAGCAGAGAGGTACAGACAAAAACACTAGTCATCACTTACATCAAGCGTATCATCCACTGTTCCTCCAAGTTCACCGACAGTACCTCCAAGGCTTGGTTGTCCACCTTGGTCGAGAGTCTGTCAGATTATGAAGGTTATGCATAGCTGGGCTTACTCACCACCATTGCAAGGATTGCCACCGGGAGTAGCACCACTAAGGCCCTGTTTGATAACAGGTCAGCTGAGTCACCAAACCCCAAACCTCATTTGGCAATTCTTACATCAACGGTGTTATCAAGAGTACCTCCAAGTTGGCATAAAGTACTTCCGAGACTCCGACGTTTCGCACCTGCGGTATCTACTATTAGGGTCGGGACACTCTCGCTCTTGCTGGCATGTATGTGCACTTACCGGAGACTGGGCTCGCAGCGGCCATGCCAGCGGCAACCAAGCAGAGTGCAACCGAAAGCTTCATGGTGATGGGTGTTTATGGGCAGGTTGACAACGCTGAGTCAGGAAGTTGATTGAGAAAGTAGCAGAGATTGCGGAACTGGACTGGAAAGCCTGATGATTGCGGTGGTGGAAGACCAGAGAATTTGAGGGCCAGAGACCCTTTTATGCCTTCTCGAAGCCATGGTACAGACACAGAATGATAAGGTGTTTTCTGACCTATCTGATACCCCTATTGCCACTACGGAAGCACGTTCTCATGGAACTGTATGGTCGTACAAGTTTTCAATTATTGTTCGGCTTCCCTGCAGGAGCCCAGAAGCATCACTCGGGATCTGGAGACGAGAGATCCCGTGGCTATCTAGTAGGATCATGGTCCAGGATCGCGATCTTATGAAGCCACCAAGCTAGAATCCTAGTGAGTCATTGCTGAATATATCTGGATGTCCTACCGTGTACCCGATGAAAATGGCTACAATAATATCATTGTTCGTATTTGGCTTTCCATCCTTCCCTTGTTCTTTCCATTGTCATTTAATCATCGAGATAAGATCCGCCGACAAGAAAAAAAAAACTATCTCAAAGTTTGTGCTTCCTACATTCATGTAGTACGCAGGTGATTATGCATTATGCAAAATGATAATATATATGACAGGTCCTAATGGCGTTCAACCGGTATCAAGTCTACCGGCCGTAGATGGCGAGACCATGCCAAAAAATGGGCTCTTTCCTGAATAGGAGATTTGGAATGATGGGGAGCAATATGCAGGTCTATCAGTGGCAAGTGGACTCTAACCAAACAGGAAATATGCATGTCAGAACGCCATCGCCGGTTTTGGCTCAATAAACAATGCGCGTTGGATATCAGATGACCCGCAGAACCACATCTCCAGGAGAGAATAAGGAAAGGCTTGAGTTGCAACTCAAAAATAACCATGCATGCAGCCACGCTATAACTACGAAACCAGAAACGGCCATGACGATCATTATGCATCTGACCAATATCTTGGCGATTATGGACCCTCAACACCGAACATTCCCTCTATCGAGCATCCTGCCAAGCTAACAAAACCGGGTATTCATCTCCAGTTCCGATCGATCGATCTCTAGTGAAAAGTTGTCATCGGAGCAGTCATTTTGTACCCCTATCTTTATAGCCAAGCTTCGCGGTTTAGGGCATTCAACCTCCCATCGTACCTTTGTGCCTTGCAACGGCACTCGAGCCAAAAT